>JAQFZA010000954.1:0-11746 GCA_034695115.1 Desoria olivacea
TCAGAATCATAGGGTCTTGAGTAACTTCTTATCAAGTCCTCAACAGTGGGAAGTGGGTTTGGGACATTGGGAGACTTTGCAGAATTAAAATGAACTTCCAAGGAAGTTGAAACCTATAGGATTGAAGAACGGATGTGCTTATCGACTCATCTGCTTAAGATAAGAAGGCGTAGGGTTTAGATATTTTTAGAAGTCAATTTTCATGGAGGCCTGCATAATATGATAAGCGTATAGGGGGCGAAGGAAGAAAAGGGGTTGACGTGTGTAGTTGGTTTTGGTGATAGTGCCACGTGGCCTGTATTCACTTTCACTTCCAAGCCAGTCCTGACTGTCAATGTGTCAAAACATCAACATTCAAATCCAACCTACAATACTGTCTGTCAATATTTTGTATTTGGAAACCTGTACTTCGATTTTGGTAAATTACAACAAAATAGCAGTTGTTATATTCAGTCGTTCGGAATTGTCGGCAGGTTGAAAAGGTGTCTTCCCAAAATTTAAAATCGGAATAATATCGACATGACCAAAAAGAGTCCTTTGGTCAAAAGGAAAACTTTGAACTAAGATTTTAGGTTTCAAAGTTCTGACATAAAAATTACCAGATGGGTTGGGTGGGTGGATTAAAACAGTGGAGACCTGAGAGGTTGGAGTTTTAACGTTTTAAATGTACTTTCCTGGATTCTTTAAATTCTGCTGTGACCGAGATGGATAAGGATAAACTTGCAGCAGCCCGTAAAAAGGTAGGTCTAAATGTCTAAACTTATTCGAAGGATGCAGGTGCTAATGGTAGTTGTTGCGTTATTTAAATTAATTGTGTGTCCTTCAGGTTCAAGAATATAAGAGTAAAATGAATCGAGGGGTACCCCCGGGGACAACGTTTACTGCAGTAAATGAGTCCATCCCATCATATGCATCAACTCCTGAAAGGAGTTCCCCATCAGCCGGAGCCGGTTATACTACTTATCAAAATGGAAACGGATTAGCCACCGTTCCTCCTACCAATATGTCCCCTGTGCCCCCGCCGCCATTGGGAAATGTTCCAGTCTTGCTGGATGATCAGAGTTATGGCCAAGTAAGCAATTTCCATGTCCCTGAAACGGAGCAACTGGCTTATCCGTTGGATAATCTTCATTTTAGTGGCGCATCTGCTACAACTACAACAACTTCTAGTCCTTTTACGAACACGGGAATTTCACCTTCTGCGAATGAGGGAGAACCTACTCAGCAAGATGGGTCACATTTCACACCCTCTGCACCACCATTAGCTCATGGTAATGCCCAAAACCCTGAAAGTTATGATCGTCCTCATCACGCTCACGTTAGTCCGTTTACAGACGCGGGTCAAGACTTTCCTGTGAACTTCTTCCAACCTGCCCCCGCCGCCCAAGAGTATCAACCCGTGTCTTTCAATCAAGCTCCACAACAACAGTTCTTTTATGGCCAGTCACAGAGTCCCTTGTTTTTTAACGTCGAGGGGAATACAATCAAGCCTTTACAGCCTTATCAGATGGAAGGGGCATCTCATAATCAGTTCGGTGTGGAACCTGTCGGTAGTGCTAATGGTCAACAAGTATTAGGATTGGGTGGAACTGACCAAAATAATAGCAACGCTGTTTTCAACGCTGAACAGAATCACAATCCTTCTACCGAAACAGATGGGGTTACATTTGCAAAACCTACAGATCAGTTTGTGGAACAGGATAAGCACAGCCCTACTTCAGTGGACATCACATCAAGTCACACAGAAGAAGACTTTAAAGTAGAGAATCAGAATGCAAGTAAGCCTCCTTCAGTTGCTGAAAACAATGAACGGATAGAATATTTAATGGAAGAACAACCTCCTCGAGAAATTACGCAGCTACGAACTCCTACACCAAATCAGCGGAGTTTATCGGTTTCTTCCCAAGATGAGCGAGACAGGTTGGAAATCCAGGCGTTTCAGAGAATGAAATCTGTTCAAGAGGGCTTAGAACTTCAATTAGAAGAACTTAGACGGGATAACGAACGTTTGTTGGTCCGGCAATCCGAGCTGGTTTCCCAGATTGAGGAGAACGAGAAAAATGTAAAATTTAATTTAATTTATATTATAATTTTTTATTTAATATTTAATATTTAACATTTTATTTTCGTACAGGTCCAGGAGCTTAGACGAGAACGCGATAGATGTAAAGAGGATGCAAAAAAACACGTTCAGCCTTTGCAAGCCAGGATTAACAGCCTTCTTGAAGAAAATCAACGGATTTTGAAAAATTCTAATGATGTGGGGATGGAGATTCGCGCTAAATTACAAGAAAAATCTAAACTTCACGAGGAAATGGAACAAGCGTTTATCGTTGTGGTGAGTTTTTTCAATTCTTTATTTATTGGGAGTCCGGCAATAATATAATGTTTCTCCACATCCTTATTAGAGTACTTCGAAGATGAATATAGCGGCAGAGCTCGATTCAGAGCGTGAAAAGCGGAAAGAGTTGGAAAGTGTCGTTTTGACAAGAGATAAAGAAATTTCCGAATTAAGGTGAGATCTATCAGATTTGTTTAAGAATGAATCATTTAGCTTTTAATGAGGATTATCCTTCGCACTTATTTAAATTAATTACTGTAATGGAAACATTAACATTTCATGCAACATTTATTTGCAGAACTGCTTATTCTGAATTGGAGGAACGATTAAAAGCAGAGCAGCAGAAAGAAGCCGTTATTCATCAGTTAGAAGATCAGAGAAGACACTATATGGTGCAAACAGAAACTCTTCAAGGGGAGCTTGCTCGGGCAAATAACAAAGTTCGTCAGCTACAACCATCTTCCCCTAATGTCCCGACTGGACCACCTGATGAATTATCGAACAGCCATGAAGACGATGACCATGGACACGATCACGACGATCTCGACCATGGACACGACCATGGACACGACCACGACCATGGACACGACCATGGCCACGACCACGACCATGAACATCACGACCATGGACACGACCATGACCATCACGACCATGGACACGACCATGGCCACGACCATGAACATCACGACCATGGACACGACCATGACCATGTACATGATCAACGTCCGGCAACTAATGAATTGTCGGAGCTGATGAAAAAACTGCATCACTTGGAATGGGAAAATAATACATATCGGGAGGATGTTGGTAAACTAGCAGTAGAAGCTAGAGAAAAGAAACAGTTTGAAGAAAAATTTAACAACCTGAAAGAGGAATGTGAAAAATATAGGTAAAAATTATTGTCAATTGATTAGTAGCGATTATTAATAATTATTACATTATATACATTCGACAATTACTATCGATTGACTCTAATTTTAAATTATTTTTTAAATTTTAGAAACATGAATTTTGAATTAGAACGTCTTGTGGTTCAACTGGAAAGTGAGAATCAAACTATCGGTGAGTTTTTTGGAATGTTTTAAATTACAAAAAGTAATCTTTTTATTTATCCCAAATGTAATGTAATGTATATTTATCCCAGGGGACTATATATCTCTCTATCAGTCCCAGCGTTTGGCCTTAAAGGAAAGTGCAAAAGAGAAAGACGTTCAGATGGAAAAACTTGGACAAGAAAGAGAAATGCTTCTTGCAAAAATGGCGGAATTGACTCATCTTCTTAAGGAACTGAAAGGTCCTCAAGCAGAGAACCTAAAAGATCACTTAACCCAACCTGCAACCCATCACCAGTGTTCTCACTCCCCTAATTCCAAAGACAATCCCCCAAATGCCGAAATCGAGGGGAAAATCATGAATTTATTAACAGAAATAGGCTCGTCAAGCCTAATTGAAAATTTTCATCCATGTGCCGTTTGTTCTGGCAGGTTGATGAATGTATAGTTCTTTTTACTTGATTTTTGTAAAAGTCACGACGGAAGTCAACGATACCAAAAACATTTTACGTATGGTGCCTTGCATGTTTCTTTGAAAGCCATTCTATAGTTGACATAAATATGCATACCTACATCGGTCTGTATTATAATATTATAAATCCTTCGTCCTTAGTATATTTTCCTGTAAAATAGTTATTTGCAAAATATTGCTACTTACAATTAGTACTACTACTATTAGCTGATACGAGTAGTAAAACTGTTTGCAAATTAAACGTCAATATGTATTTCCAGCTTCACCATGCTCGTGTATTTTTATTTATTATAAATACATCTATAACCTTCCTTGAAATACTGAATACGATCTTGTATGAAACGCCTTTCCTGGAATCCAGAGACGAGATTTGTGATGGAAGTAAGTGGGTCGCATAAATATTTGCATCAACTTTCTATACAATGGTCCATTCAGTGTCAGATATATCGGATGAATGGAAAGCCAACATAAGCGATATTGTGACATACTTTTATTTTCATTCAAACAAATCAGAACATTCACTTTGCAGAAGCAACTCTTATCCTGGTAAATATGTCATGTGGTCTTTCATCTGTTCCTAACTTTCATTTCACCCTAATTTATAAATCCTAGTCGTGTCTACAGCTCAATTATTAAATCTAAAAGTTTAAAATGACGACCCATCTCCCCGTTCCTCCGGTTCCTGATAAGCCATTGACAATTGCGATCGTAGGAGCAGGTGCAAGGTATTAAATATTAATTGAGTTTTAATCGTTTTCACAAAACTTTTCGTTGATTGAGATGAATCGTGTTTACGATTTACAAATACTTTGAACAATGCAGGGGATATGGATACGCTTTGTTTGCTCATCATTTCCCACAATGGCTGAAAGTAGTAGCTGTAGCTGATCATCACGATTTCAAATGCAGGAAGATTGCCGACGTTAGTAAAAGGGTCCATTAGTCGATCCCCATATAAATTACGTACGACAAAATTGAGCTTTATAATTTGACTTAATTTGATTATCCTAGGAGCATGGAATTCCTCTGGAGAATATATTTGGAGATTGGAGTGAGGTGAAATTGTGGGATAGATTTATGGTAATAATTGTTGCCAATTGTCTTACATTTCTAATATTTTATGCTAGCTTGCAAAAGTTCCTAAATTGGCGGACGCTGTAGCAATCTGCACGACTGATCTGGCCCATACAGGACCTGCAATCGGTATAGACACTAAATATGTGGCGAAGCGCTTCGTGTAATTTGATCCCTTTGCTTCATGTGTATTGTAGCCTTTGCCGATTTGAAATACCAAATCCTACTCGAAAAGCCAATGTCGGTAACTGTGGAAGAATGTGTACAAATATACGAAGCGGTTGTTCGGAACAATGTGATTCTTGCGGTTGGACACGTACTAAGATATACAGGTAACATGGTTTTACTGGGTAGAATATAATTTAATAGGTTATAATTTCTTTTGTTGTCGATCCTGTATGCGACTGTATGTTGGTAACAGTGTGTTGGTATGATTTGTGTCACGTAATGAAAGAATTTAAAATTGAACAGAGTATACTAAAGCAGTCAAAAAAGTTTTGGATTCCAAGGTGCTGGGAGAATTGATCAATATCCAACATCTTGAACCGGTCGGATTTTGGCATTTTGCACATTCGGTACGTTTTTTGATCAATGAAATGTGTCGGACATGATAGAAAATCAGGAAATATTCCTGTTCAGCTTTGTATACCAATTGCAATATATACGCAATTAAGTTACTTATTGGCACTAACAGTTCGTCCGAGGTAACTGGCACAACGAAAAGGCATCTACTTTCTCTCTACTGGCCAAAAGTTGTCATGATATCGATTTGTTGGCTTACATGATGAACTCTAAATGCAAGGTAAAGATTAGCCACCCCTTAGAAAGTATTTCAAATTGATTATCAAGAAAATAACAACAAGAGATAGATTTCAAATTATTATTTGCCCAGAAAGTTTCATCTTTTGGTAGCTTGAGCCATTTTAACAAGAAAAACAAGCCCGTGGAAGCAGGAAATGCAACGTAAGTCTGCCCCCTTTTAACGTGATGATTCATATAATCCAAGACTTTTCATCTTTTAAGGAATTGTCTTGAATGTCCATATGAACCATCATGTCCATATTCATCCAAGAAGATATACATAGAACCCCATGTCAACCAAGGTTTGACTAGTTGGCCAATTAACATCGTTCAGCCGCATAATGAACCGATTGGTAACCGAAATAAGCGGTGTCTTTGTGACTTCTAAAAATTTAGAATCAATTCATGTCTTAATTGAGGTTTTGCCTTTCCAGACGTCGAAAACTTGACAGACGCCCTGCGAAAGGGAGATTATGGCCGTTGTGTTTATGAAATAGACAATGATGTTTGTGACCACCAAGTAGTCAACATGGAATTCGAGAACGGTTCAACAGTTTCCTTCTCTATGATTGCATTCACGGAGGCCATGTGTGAACGAAAAGTATTTGCACTCAATCTCTATAGCTTAGAATAGTTAGCTAAAAAAAACTTAACATTAATCTACATTGATGTAATCCTTTAAGACTCGAATTTTTGGAACAAGAGGACAACTCGAAGGAGATGGGGTTGATGAGATTAAAGTTTTTGATTTTGTAACTCGAACAACACGAGTGATTCGCCCAAGCCAAGAGCCGGACAATATCGGATTACCTTCAAGTGGTCACGGTGGTGGGGATTATGGTTTGATGCAGGCATTTATATTTGCTTGTATCACTGGAAATCAAGAGTATGTCATTTCTGGACCTCAAGAGACTTTAGGTAAGTATACATAAAGTTCAATTGCTCTTTGTTGGTAATTCTTCAAGTAACAAATTGTTTTAAATAATATTGACTACAGATTCTCACATTTATTGCTTTGCGGCTGAGCACGCCCGGAAAACAGGACAAGTGGTGGATATAGAAGAATACAAAAAGACCCTTCCGTTGCATAGCATTAAATAAAACATTCGTGGAAGACTGTGCAAAATAAAAATAAACTGTTGACTGTACTACATGCTTAGCTTGATTTCAATAGGTGACAAATACGCTTTCAATCTTTCAATATTCTCTCGCATCAGATCCAAGAAGACCGGGGAAGAATAATTAATCTCAATTGGCTAAAATGGTTTAACTGCCTCTTGAAAAGAATTAGTTATTCCGGCTGTCACTCCAAGTGTCTGAATGAAACCATAATCCATTTGAAACTTGTTTACTGAGATTCTACAGATTTACAAGCCTAAATTAATGAATGTTTGCAATGGTGGCAGGGGGACTTTTTTGTTGCATTTCGAATAGCGTAAAGCTATGATTCAGGATAACTTGACGATGTTATTGTTAAACTGCCTGTTACACATGATGTCATTCATGAAATGAGATTTGAGATTATTATCATTAATCTCTATTTGAACTCTTCCCAAGCACGTATGACAAGGGGTGACAACTTGACGATTGAAATACACCCACTCTACCCAGTAAGCGACTTCCAGATTTAAGTCAGTCCATAACAGAAACTTACGTACTGCACTTGGTCCTCGTTCCTTTCCATACCATTAGACACTCCATATCATCTATCATCATCTCATCATGGGGCTGAGCAATAGCGTTGTCAGCTTGAACTTTGTTTTAATTGTCATATTATCTTTTATAAGGTCAGTCATCAGTGATAATTAATCCAAGTAAAATAATTTGCATCCATACACTTGTCAAATAGCATGTAATAAGAAAATTGTGATTAATTGAAAAACTTGTAGCTACGCTTCGTCCCAGAAGCAAGTTGAACAAGATATCCTAAAGAAGATTCTCGGCGATCCATATGACAAGAGAATTCGACCAGTCGGACGAGGCGAAAATGCCTCAGGTAACCGTTCATCTAATTTCCTTGACATTGTCCTTGTCTCGTTCAAATTTCAAAGCAAAATAATTATTTTACAGACCCGGTTTCAGTCAACATTAATCTTTACGTCAGAAACATTGACGCGATTGACGATGCAAAAATGGTAAGCTATAAAAATATTTTGGTAGATTATAGTGGGTTTTAAATAGCAAAACATTATCACAGGAATACAGTGTCCAGCTAACATTTAGGCAGCTTTGGAACGATTGGAGGTTAAGCTTTTCCAAATACAACCCTCCAGGTTAGTATGCACTTCAATAAATTAAAATGTTTCATGCTATACTTTTATAAAATTTAAAATTCTAAATAACAGCGGATCTTGACTACCTTACAATAACAAATGTTGACCAAGTATGGAGACCGGATATATTCTTTACTAATGAAAAACAAGCTCACCTTCATGACCTCATGGTTCCGAATAATTATATAAGAATTTTCCCCAACGGAGATATTCTCTACAGTTCTAGGTAAGCTGGAATTATCAAAAGGATAATGGGAAATTGAAGAAATCTGAATAAAATTACTTTTTTTTTTATTATTAATTTCCAGAATATCGATGACATTAAGCTGTCCAATGGACCTCAGACGGTACCCTTTTGATGAGCAAACATGTTCCATTCGGTTGGCTAGCTGTAAGCTCCTTCTTTTCCTAATGATTTTTTCCGGACCAGGCTTCAACAGTCAACAGTACACAAATTTGAAATTCCAGATGGGTACACAAACAAGGATATTCTATTTCTGTGGAAAAACGAAGGACCTGTTCAGGTTACTTCCGAAATGCATCTGCCAAAGTTCTCGCTTGTTGAATACGATACCACGACTTGCGACTCTTCAACAAATACAGGTCAGCCTATTCCTGTATTTTTCAAATTTTGGAAAACACATTTAGGTAACAGTAGACTTTTTCAATATTCCAGGAACCTACAGTTGCTTACGTGTAAATTTCAAATTCCAACGTGAACTTGGTTACTTCAAAACGCAAGTCTACATTCCCTGCATAATGCTCGTTTTAATATCCTGGACATCATTTTGGTTGGATTCAAGGTATTACTTATAGCTATATAATTCGTATTAATTGTAACCATTTCTGTAAAAAATCAACTTACGATCAAATATTTATTTTATATAGTGCCGTCACAGCCAGAACGCTTCTTGGCCTCTCATCCCTGTTGGGCATGGCCCATGAAGTTGTCAGCTTTAACAAGTCACTTCCTCAAGTCTCTTACACAAAAGCTATAGATTTGTGGACTGGAATCTGCCTCACGTTCATTTTTACATCCCTCCTAGAGTTCTTTACCGTAAATTACTTATCGAGATTCGAAACCGATTCCGAAAATAACTCAAATAAGAACCAACAAGCAAACGGTAGAGATGAGGAAATCCCACTGAATCAAGTTACCGCAGGGACTGAAGGTGGGGACAACCCAACGGAATCAACGACAGGAGGAAATTCAAGGATCAATAAGCTGGCTAAGAAATATTGGGCTGAGTTTACAACTAGGTCCAAAAAAATTGATGGAGCTTCCAGAATTCTATTTCCGTTGGCATTTGTTCTTTTTAATGTCATTTATTGGTCTGTTTACAACTAAAAATACAATGACTTCATTATGCCTGTATGGATAATGTTATAAGCGTAGCATAGTTAGCGTAGTTAGTTAGATTTTGGGTTCGGATGTGCGTGACATGTCATTCATCCTCAACTCAAAATTAGTGTCAATCGATTTTTCATTACCCTTTCTGTACCCTATACTTACCCATTACCCTGCTTGGGACCATTTGGCATTTCGTCCGAGTAAAGGTAACATTTACGCTAACATCCAACCAATGCATTGAACTTCATTAATTTATAAGGCTTACGCACAAATGTATAAGGAATTCACGCACCCAACTTCACCTGCGGCAGGTAACCAGGTTGGCTGGCGGTTTGGCAGGTTGGCAGGTAGATTTACTGTATATCTCGTACAGAATCTCGTACTTTATAAAGCACCCTCATTTCATTACCCGTTTAGTAGTAAAAGCTTTTTAATTCCCCTTAACCCAAACATTGTACAGGGGAACTTTTATAAACAGGAAGCATGCAAGGAAATGAAATAAAAAAATATGCATTCTAGAACATCTGGAAGCCTCTAACCAGGTAGTTAAAGGCAAAGTTAAAGGCAACGGCAAGTTATAAAAAACCGAAGCTATTCTGTAAAAGTATTCTAGCATTCAAACGGACAAAAAAGTGTTTACAGCCTGCGTATGTATGTATACATTCTAGGGAGCATATCTAGACTACCAGGTTTTGATTCGCAAAAAATGCCAAGTGTCCAGCAACCCTTTTACTTACTTTACTGGTTTGCTTCATGATGCCTAAAAGTTATTAGTCATATCTGGCTGAAGTTATAGCTGGAACTGCTGCTAGAAACATCTTTATATTTCATTATAGTTTATCGACTAGTTGGTAGTTTTCTCTCATTTATTACGCAGCTCCTGAATCCTAGTAGGACATTTCTAATAAACGGAACATCGTTTTCTGTCGAAACTTTAATAATAGTGTATTCTTTTCTCATACTGCCATTCTTCCAGGTCTGGCTGTGGGAATGACTTCTCACTTTTAGATGCTATATAGACTTGTGGTAGATTTTGGAGGAATTGACAAGGTTCAGTGAGTTTCAACCTCAACAAGGCTTTGTCGAGTTCAAGACAAGCATTATTCCGTATTCAGCAGATTCATTTCTTTGAGATTGCTTCTTCCGTTTGGAGTTAACTCCCATATTTCACACGTTGATATATTTTTTTGGCTATCTTGTCTGAGAAGATTTGATTACGAGTTTCAAAATGTCAAAAATCCTCAACAATTCGATCTTGGTGTTTGTTAGCATCGTTTATTTGTTTGGAATGGTCAGGTAAGGCTTGTATGATATTTTTTAGACTGATAATGGGTTGAGTTGTGTTGGTTTATTTTGTAGTTTGAAGCAATCAAACCCAGCACAGACATGTTGGCATTTTTTCCTGTTTCATGCTTACATATTTCTTTGTATTTATAGTGGACAAAATCGACGGGATAAAGAGAAGCAGGTTAGGGACCAACTTCTTGGCAGGACTTACGACGGGACTATACTACCCGCTGGGACAAACGGGACAGGTTCGAAATAATTTATTTTTTAAAAACTGTTTTTTCTATTTTTAGTAGCTGTCTGGATTTTAATGGGAATTTAACTTTCTTACAATATTGACAATTGACAGGCCCTGTAAATGTGAACGTGAGTCTTGTTATAAAAAACATTGTGGCAGTAGATGATTCCAATATGGTAAATGATCTCGTTATTCTCTTGTGGTAATGAAATGGAGTGTGGAAACATAATTTAGTCCTAGCGTTTTTATTGCTTTTTAGAATATGGAAGTCCAACTCATAATGAGATTGGAATGGATGGATCCAAGGCTGGCCTACACTATATTTCCCCCGAGTAACGAATTAGCGATTACGTGCTTAAAAATCAATAGTGCCTAATGCCACCTTCTTAATGAATTTAATGCCCTATTTAGATACTGGGCCTAACCACATAACATTGTCATCCCCTGCTATTCAGAAGGTGTGGCTTCCTGATGTTTACATTGTAAATGCCATAAAAGCTGATATGAATGGTTCTCACAAATTTGTAAAGATAGTTCCATCTGGAAATGTCAGCTACAGCGTCTTGTAATTAAACAAATTCTAACTTGTGGAGATTTCATGAATGCAATTAAGAGATTCGTATGAAATGATTTGGCTATAATGTGTTGCAGGATAACGGCAAAAACAAGTTGCCCTATGGCACTGTCGGATTATCCTCATGATACTCAGAAATGTGAAATCAAGATTTCCAGCTATGGCCTTACTTCGTTGGATATGAAATTTGCCTGGAAAGACACAGCTCCAGTGAATGTCGCTTCGGATATTCATCTGTCTAACTTTGCATTGGAAAGCGTTACCAATGAAATATGTGACTCTG
>JAQFZA010000955.1:0-11737 GCA_034695115.1 Desoria olivacea
TTTGCTCTAATCATTTTACCCGCAGAAGGTCTTCTCTTTAAGTATAAATACGTTGAAGAAAAGAAATGCTACAAAACTGTCGTTGAACCCTTCAACTTTGTCGACTATCGTTTCGATGCAACCTTCTACGAGAATGAGGAGAGTACTGGAAGGAGTTGGTACACGAGTTCCGTTAGCATTTCGAACGTTACGGAATTATTACTTCAAAATAATTTCTTGGAGGCTAAAATCCTCTGCTTAAATGGATTGTAAGTTTTCTTGTTGAAATATTCCTTAAATTATGAATATAAGTAAGTAAAAACTACACGATCCGTGTATTCTATTTCTATACATTTTTCAGTTGGCTAGTCTACCAAAATCTGCAATTCAATCAAGACGAAGAGGGTCCATTAGGGATATACACGGGGTACCACTGCCTCAATCTAAAAACACAGGTGTACATTCTGTCTGATTCTGTATGGAAATTTATTCCCTTAATTTCAATTTTTAATTAAAACACTATAAAAACATTCCTAGAGAATAACCTCATTGCGAAGTTTCGGTGTGCATCCTCAGTTGGAGCCAGAGAAAAGTGTTCTTTTTGAGAAGGAAGGCTGGACTGGGAATATGATTCTTGTGGGGAAGCACAGTTAGTCATTAATTAATGCAACTTTTATTTTAATTAAATAATTCAAATTCATTAAACTAGGGAGAATTTAAAAAACGTTGATTTGAATTTGAATTATGCAACAGGCAAAACAACTTACAACGATCCAATAGAGCTGTACAGAGACGAGCCGATTCTTTTTAAATCGTTCATACATATTGGAATGACCCCTTGGGATTTCCCTTTGAAATCGGAGAAAGGGTATTAACTGCATTTAAATTGTTGTAGGTTAATAAATGTGTTTAATTTTAAATGTAAGTTTACTCTGGCTTTTGAAATAATTTTTCCCTACAAGGATTTCTGGAATAGAGAAGACATGTTTCTTCCCGAATCCATCAAAAGTCCGGAAGTACCAGCCGGTTCCAGATTGCAATCCGTTCGCCTTAGATGTTGATTACAGTCCTGATGGTCAGCCCCGAATTCAGGAATCCTGCATGCCGCCCCCATCCAACAAGAGAAAATATCTTGACCTTGAGTTTGACCCCCCGAAGAATGGGACGGATGTTCCTGGGGAATTTGATTATTTCTTCATTTTTCCGGAAGATATTGGGGTCTGGTCCCCCGGAGTCAGTGATCGACTGCCATTAGAACCTTTACTACTGGGAGGAGCTGCGGAGGAATCCTTTGTACAAGTTGTGAAGGAGGGCAGTAATAATGACAACCTGGGAGTAAATCAAATTGAGGTTGACTTGAAATTGGAATCGCTGAATCTCATTAGTAATATCGATGCTGCTGAGGTCGGCAAGGACAAATATTATACTAGCCTGAACAAACCCGCTAATGAATTGAATACCGGGACAAGCGGATACTGGGATTCGGTTTCCATGAAAGGGAGTGGTGGTGGTGATGAGGATTATATGTCTGATATTTCTGAAGGGAAAATACACAGTGAATTGCCGGATTACTATCTAAAACCCTTCATTTGTCTCGTGGAGAGTACCGCTGATTTAGGATCACCGGATGGATTCAAGATAATTGGATATGACCTTATGACTGTTGATGAGTGTGACCCATGCGGGGGTACTGATAAATTCTTGGATTTGACTAATTGCTTTCGGTATGGGGAGGCTTTCCAGTTGAGACTTAAGGTAACTTATCCATCTGCCGTTTTTTAACAACCTCCTGCCAATAAAATAGTTAAATGATATTTAAGACCCATGCTCTGAGTTTAATAAGAAAGTAAAAAAAATGTGTAGCCATACAAATCAAATTAAAATTATGCATTAGATACATTTATCTATCCTCCAGACGCTTCCACCTCCTAAGAGCTGTAAAATGTCACCAGACAATGACCCCGCAGTCCTAAAAACTCTCAAGCCAATAAGCCAGCCCCTAAACACTTTCCTGGAAGACTACAGTTCAAACGAGATGCTACCATTAGAACCAGACATGCTAAAATTATTCCAGGCCAAGCTCAACTACGACGCATTATTAGCCACCTACATGGCTTCTATCAAAGACCTCGGTGGAACATCAAGTTCCTTTGAAGACAATAATAAGTTAATGTCATTACTCTCCCCAGTTTACTCAAAGGAAGTCAACTGGAGACGAAGAACAGTGAGTTTAATGAGTCAGATCTTAGAGAAGAAATGTGGACAACGAATCCTACCGGATTCTGGACCTGCGGCACCGAGCCAATTCCTTCAGTTCGTCCATGAACTATTCTACCACTTTTTGGATGAAAAGATCTCGAAGATTTCCAAGAAAGTGGGTGAAAAAGAAGTTGGAAATGATAAGAATGAAGAACAAAAGGGCATGGATGAGTGGAGGTTACTTCTTGGGAAGAAACCTTATTTTTGGACAAAGGTTGAACAAGCTCTTGAAAACTGCTTGGATAGCACAGAAGTACTCGTGGGGATGCATTTTTCTGAAATGGATTCTACTTTGGTAGGAAATAAATATATGTTTGTTGTAGAAAATAGGGAATATCGGGAATGGGGATTGATTGATTGTTTGTCTTTACATTCAGTATTCGGTTGGGTAGGGTTGGGTTTTTGGGAATCTAAGAGAAGATGCTTAACTGAAGGGCTAAGAGGGCTTTAGCCTTTGGTTAGGCTGTTTTTGATAGACAGATCTTTCCTATTCTGTTTGCTTTTCCCAATCTGGCTGATCTGAATGGTATTTTATACACCAAAAGGATTCTCGGTTCTATAAGATCGGCATGAGATTTGTTTGTATGCCATCGGTATGAGATACACATTTTATATACGAAATGTGACTATATGTTTCCTAACAGCTTTGCGAATGCGGAGCATTGTACATTAATACGAATCGAGTTATCGAAGATTAATGAACTGTTTTCTCGACCCATTAGTGGTGTCGATTTTTTTGTCACTGCAGGCCTAAGTATAAGTAGGAATGGGAAGCTTGACTTCTGAATCTGTACAGCAAAGGAGGACTTTTGATGGATGACATACCCTTTTTATTGTTATAGAGTAAACCAAGTATTGTCTGAGTTGATTTACTTTTAGATTTATGCTTACATTTTCACAAGGAATCATTTATACTTCAAATATAATCTGTAAGAATGCTTTGTGAGGTGTGCGTGTGTGTCTTATGTAACCTATTCCTAAAAAGGGGGAGTACTGCTTGATTAAAATTGATGAAAAACATGGTGTAGTTAGTTTTAACTGTTTTGGTTTCCATTAACAGGTCGACAGCTTCACCCCCAACCGTTCTTCTAGTAATATCAATGGCCCAGGGCTGGAACTGAAGTTGGACGAAACAAGGAGAGAATTAACAAGTCAACATTTGGATCCTGTGATAGAAATTCTTTGGCGATCATTTGGAATCACCTACGCCTCCTGCGTGTCAAAATCTCCTTTGATGATTATTGCCCGGCTTGCCAAGGGCTTTGAGAAACTTTTCCTTCATCCAGTTGCGGACCAGTGGTAAGTGAAACAAACGCTTTTAATTCTTTTGATAAAGGAGATCAATAAATTAGAAGATACTTTTAGCTAATTGTAGCCCTCAATCAACAACATTTTCGGGTGGGGTTGAATTCATCCAAATAAATCATGTGGCTATTTTACAAATATTTATAAAACCTGATACATAGTACCTATTCTTTCTGACAGGAAACTGCCAAGTAAATCCTATCGTGTTTGGAAATTGGTATATGACAACATATTCTCAGGATACAAGTTATCACACTGGCTTCACAATTTGAAGAGCTGTTCACAAGCTGTATTTATGGAAGAAAACTTGACGGAAATCCCACGGAGTTTCGACAAATTTGGTATCCTTCCGGCCTCATGAGGATTCCTCTTAAATACTTTATAGCGTTATAGTAAACAATGTACTCTGTATTCTACCCGGGTAGCAAACCCAAGATACATTTCTAGAATAGACGGGCATCAAAAGCTCCCATTTTTAAGGAACCCATCAGCCTGTCAACCGTGTCAACCCAGCTATCTCAAAGGTTAGGAAGTAAATCCAATAAATTATTTACTAAATCAACAAGCCCAATCCCTTGTATCAAAGTAAACTTCCAAAGCTTTCAACCTTACACTTCCAAATCCAATGATCCTTCCTACAGACCAAAACGACCTCAAGTCTTTTCCATCTTTCAATAGTCAACACTCAACAAAGGAGTCATGCAGTCCGAAAAAACATATTTTATTATCCAAACACTGTTTTTGACTTTATTAACCAGAATTCACATTCAAGTATTTAACATCTGGACTGTGTAAACTATATAGTTTCGGGTAACATAGTATAACAATAGACAATAGACTTCTCTCGAGACTCAAGTCACGGGTTTTGATAACCTTCGTCGTATGGTATCCTGTTGCTGATGTTAAAATTAAAACTCAAAACCAGCTCTGGATTGTAAGGAAACTCTCTAGGGATTTCCAAGTGTGTGTTTGATATTTCCTAAAGGGTTAATTTACAAAATTAATTAGGGAGTTTTGGAAGGGACGACTGACTGGCACATTGAAGAAATAAATTGGCAGTGACTCAAAGTACAAACAAACTGAACTACCAACCTCTAAACTTACAAATGTAAGTCAAGAGCTAATTTCTACTGAGCCTTTTGCTGGAACTATCCCTCTCCGTTGCAAGTATAACTTGATTAAAAATGACTACGAACATTACAGCTCCTACAAGGATTGAGACTGAATTAGTACCCAATCCCAACCTACCACCCCCATTTGACCTAAACTTGACCATAGTATTACAATTATCTTCATAACACTTTGTGGCATTGTCAGTATTGGCATCGATATAGAACGCATGCGAGTAAACCTTAGTGATAATGTAGTCATCATTAAATTTCAATTTCGACAAATCCACCTCCGACTCTTCCGTATGCATCATATTGTAGACCTCATTATTCTTCGACCTCACCTCGTTATAATTTGGATTAATATTATACGATGCGTTGGATGATGACCTCGGAGCGGTCAATGTGGAGTTTTTGAACCCAGTAGCACCCGCCCCAGGACCAGGACCGACAAGATTGACCTGGACCTTTATGGTTGAGTCATTCTCCAGAAGTTTTCTTCTTGACGCACATCCCCGAAGGAAACCTGCCGTATGAATTTCATAATTGGACTCCAACCGTTTCCCACCTTTTGACCCGTCCACTACCGAGACTATTTCGATAGGTGAAACGAGGCAGACAGAGTCACTGCGTTGGCATTCTCGGGTCAGGTTGTTCCACCTGCTAGAGTTCTTCGGGTCTTCGTTTTCGGGACAGGGATCATTTGGATCAAAGTGGATTACATGTCTCTTGGGGACAAATATTTCTATCATGGACTTCTTGATTGATTCACATATTGCTCCGGATGGACAGGTAAGGGAAAGGCACTCGTAGCAATGGAGACCTGCAAAATAGACAAACATATCGATTACATTCATATTTGAACACCTTTCCGTTCTTATTAACAATGACTTAGTGAATTATGATGACATAGCATAGTAACTCGGCTAATTCAGCATGGGAATTGTAAATCAAGTACGGGAGTACTTGATTTTCAGTTCTCATTCTAAATTAACAGAGTTTCTGCAGAACTTTTCCTTATGTGTTTACTCAGCCATGCGTTTATATGCCTTGGTCAATTGAGTTGCTTCGAAAATCAACTACAATTCATGCATCATAATTGTAGATCCAATTCATGTATTTTAACAACATATGATCTAATCAATAATAACATTTAAATTCCTTTCATAAAAAACCGATATAGTGCCTCCAAGATTACAATGTTTGTAGAATTATTTTCACTCTAGCCTGGGTTAAAGTTTACACGTTTTAATAAAAAGTTCAGATGGATTAAAGTCGTTCGGGTATTTAAATATTTTATTTTAACTCAATACAAAATTACCTACAACTCCTTGGAAAGTACCTAAGGCCTTACTTTACATAATGACGGTCACCTACAATCATATTTGGTATTTGGATGTACAAAATCAAAATATTTCCTTTCATACTAAATGGGTCATTTTGAAATGTCCAATACGAAATGCTCTGTCCGATTTCCAAAATGACAATCCTCAAAGCTGAGATTTGTGAAAAAGTAAATCATAACTCAAAAAGTAAATAGGGACTGCCATCATCATTTCATCATGTCTCGTGGGAATGTGAACATGTGCGCTGTTCCAAGCTATGGCTATTGACTGTACTCCGCTTGTAAAGTTATTTATCATTCGTTTCAAAGACCAAGCGACTATTTCCACTGTTTTCTATACAAACAACATGAGGAACTTCTGTTGACATAAATCTTCGCACTTATCATATCACGAAAGTGTTATTTCTGTATAATGCATAAGAAACCGCAGACCGCAGTCAACAGTCATCCCACATCACAGCAAGAAATAACATTTTCTGGGTATCTCTCAAATGTATATGTTTGGAAGTAGGCATTACAACATTCGTATGTATTTTCATAAGCAAATCATTTTTTACAAACATCTACGCGTTTAAGTAGTAATGTATCACTTCCCTTTTGCCAACTGCAATAAGTCATCGCCCTAAAATGATATGAAATCCTATTTAGGAACAACATCGCTTTCTGGAAGCTCTGCCCTGTCTTCAAGTTAATGCTAGCCATTGCTATAGAATAGTCAGCTTCTAACTAAGGCTGGACATCCAGTCAAATTAAGTCAGTAAATATCAATATCAATATCGATTAAACTATCTGACTAATCCAAACTTTCATCAACCGAAGTCACCCGTTTACAATATCCAGGCCAGGAGCAATGCCCTCATGGGAAATCAATGAGTATCATACATTATTATACTGGTTTGAACTAGGCGAACTGGAATATAAAAACTTAATTAAGAAATCCACCTACCTTCAGCAAAGCCAGAGAGTAAGCCCAAGCTTAGGGTGAATACGAAAGCACAGGAAATTAAACCTTGTGTCCTTTTCATGGGGAATTGGTCAGAGTTTGCCATGATATTGTATTGCATTCTGGAACTCGTATCGTAGCTATTTGATGTATGAAAACACTCGTAACAACCTGTTAATTGCTATAAACTGTTTTTAAAAATGTAGTTCACCACATTTTTTAACAGAAAACAAACTCACAACTGTATAACAACTTCAGTCTCAGGAAGATCCGACTTAAGCTAAAATAAGTTTACAGGAAAGTAAGAAGTTTGGCCCTCTTAGGCCTGGACTCCAATTAAATTTGCATTTATTATAGGTTAGGTTCTTCTCAACTTAAAACCGAATGCCTGTAGCAAGTTGTAATTGAGTTACTATAAGCTCCTTAACGTTTTAAAATAATTATTGCACACTCTTCAGACACTCGTAATCTCTTAGTCAGCGTATCTTCTTCTCTAAACTCTTGATTCAGATGTTGAAAGTTTTTAATGTCTCAAGTAAATTTCATCCTGTCTCAGATCCAATCGTCCAACATCCAACTAAGTCGAAAATAAGAATATCCAGACTCCTCCAGCCAGCACAAACAAGCCGTGAGAGATGGATCGGTAGTACGAGGAGATGTGATCCGTCCTGGAGAAAGTTTGTGAATTTCCCTTCAGAAAAGTAACGAAAAACTCACACTTTCCCAATGCAACTCAACCCGTTTTATGTACCCGTCGTCGTGGTGGTAGGTAATACTCCTAATAGTAATAGTACAGCCAGCCAATCTATATATCCAACCCGTCCCACATTCAGAACCTACCTGCCACAGTATATGAATACAACCGTTCCAAATCCCAACTACTACTTTCCCATCCTTGACAGACCGAAACCCACCCGACCAAGGTCTAGTTTCCAGAAACTCCTATAAACTCCAAGCTCCAGAGAAAGGCTTATGACGGAATATTTCCAGGTTCTGGGATCCTATAAGTTCTGGCCTTCCGTGTGTTCAAGGCTTTAGGTATTATTTCCCGATTCAAGATTTGGGATACTCACACGCAGGGAATCTACTGCAAGTAATGTAAACCGAGGCTGGAGAAGGTCTTCCTAGTCTTCCTTGGACTTTGAAGGCTTTAGGCTTTTCCCCCTATTGCTTTACTTTCCCCAGTTTTGAAAAATGAAGAGGAAAAAGTCTCTAAAATCCTATTATACTTTTGGGACGAAGTGTTGAGTCGTTGAGTTTGTTGAGTTGTTGAGTTGTTGAGTAGGAGAAGAATCAGAGAGATGGATGAGAATATAGATGATTACTCTTTTAAAAAAGCCTGGATTGATTGTGTTCAGAACTATGGAACTACCTAAATGTATTATGGAGGTGTTCGGATCTTCTGAAGGTCTAGTTTTCAGACGAGGGTATGAAAATGCCTCGGGATCCTGGATAACGGGAGTCTGGATTGTTGGATACGGTGAACGTGGATGTCTGATGATGAGGCTGGAGTGGAAATGAAATGGAAAGTGTGTCGCCGGAAACCCAACCAAAAACCAAGCCAAACTGTACGAGCTGTGTGAGCTTGAGTGAGAGAGTCAGGCCAAACGAAGTAGAACCAAAGTTAAATTACATAGCGAGTTATTTCTATAATAGATGAAGCTACCTCTAACACTTATAACACTTATAAGTTGTAAGTTGGTTAGGTTGTAGTTGAAGGTATTAGGTAGTTGCTTGGATACAGATGTATATGGAAGCTGAAAAGGAATATTCGAGATTGGTGTTCCTTCTTGGTACATAGTCGTCTGTTCCTGTTATATTTGCCAAGTACAAGGTTAGGCTGGCAATCAAGTTACTTGATGTTGTTTAGTTGTTTCGTATTCCCTTTTTGGCAGTTGACGTTGGGGGGCTTAAATGATGAAATTAAAACTCAAGTCCCAGGAGAGCTAAGGTGAAGTGTAGTCTGTAATTTTAATTTGTAATTGTCACTAGTGGCTTGGGCTGATGTTGATCCTTTGAGATTTTATTTTGAGATGTCAGCTTGGCTGTAAATGAGTTATGAGTTATTAAGCCCTTCGCCTTTAATTTAGCTTTCTGAAGGGGGATTTGTATTTACCTACGTTGTTTACAAGAGAAGACTTGTCGTATTAGATTTCGGTGTCTAAGATCTTGGAGCACCACAAAATACTACCACAAGTCTTTGAGATTGTCTAAAATCGCTGATGCTGTGACTGTGGAGGTCAAGTGTCAAAGCTTCACTGCTTTGTGACTTGAGAATGGGTTTTAAAGTCAACTTTATTTTTAACTGATTGGACTGTGTAGTATCTGTAAATAAACAGAACAGGGTTCGAAACACATTTCACAATCCTATTTGAACTTCTGAATTTCTTGTCCATCAATTGTGATCTTTAAATCCAGACCTATTGGTTCTGCAAGAAAAGGAGCCCAGGACCTAAACTGCAATCAAATCCACAGAAATGATTTCGATTATTTGTAACAACAAGAAGCCCCATGATATCCAATATCAATCGAAAATTCCTTTCAAAAAGTTTAAATCCACAAGTTCCTTCAACTAAAAAGGATGGAAAGGAAGGAACCAGCTACACAGCACAGTGAATAGCCCACATCAATATCAGCATCATCATGCATCATGAAAAGATGATCATCATAAAAGCGAAAGTAGGTTAACGACACGTATGCATATTACACAGAGAGTATACATTTTTATATAGGAGATGGTTGATAGCCAAGTGCTAACTAAGCAGGACCAAGCAAACACCCTTAAATGCCAGAGCCTCGAAATACAACAATCCTCTATAGTATAGGGGTCCAAGTTCTTTAGGATAATAATGCTTAAATCTACTACTTCTTTATGTGCATTTCCTATCATCATCATCATCATCGTCATCATCCTCATCGACATCGACATCGGCAATCTTCGCTTTGGTTGGGAGTTTGGGAGTCCAACTCCAAGGACTCTCTGTCTCTACTAAGCCCTAAGCGCATGTGGTTCTTATTCTACCAGTTGGCTGAAGATGAAATGTCTTCTTGTATAAGTATCCAGAGTATGATCAAGAAGGGCTTAAAATGAATACAAATCGGCAGGGGCTTGATGTTGGATTTGGAATGCGATTACGTATGCATGCATAAAACAGATAGGGTCTATAGTCTCTTGCGTTCTTGATGGAAATGTTGCAAATTTTTTTGTTTTGGATTGAAATGGAAATGAAATTTTTACAAACTGAAGTTTAAATCTGAATTTACATTGTAAATTTGCTTTGTTTTTTTAGCTGATACTTATTTTGCTTCTTGATTGTTAAAGAAATAATTATTTTAATGTATTTGTAATTGTAAATTTTTATCCAGGAGAGCTGTATGCCGAATGCCGAACAGGAATCGAGTTCACTTCCCTGAGAATCTGATTAAGCTAAAAATGCTAATTCTATTTTCTCATTGCAAAATCTACGTAGGAATAAGAGGCAGAAGGTTAGATTAAATGATAGCGGAATACGCAATCTCAAATTATCAAACGACTTATATACTGCAAGTTGACCTTGTCACAATCGAGTGCCTACGTGCATCCGTAAACTTTTATGAGTATGTTAATGCGTTTTTTAATTCATGTTGTCACTGAATGTGGTCTAGTACGAATTTGTAGAATTAATTAGTGGCTACATTGTTGTGGTGAAGAATTCCGATATTGACTGCCTGCAGCATTTCATCCAATAACTTCCGCACTTCTGAATTCAAGTATTCAGATTTATCGTTTTGTGCTGACAGCAAAATCTCATCCAAAAAATACATTCCATTTCGATTTATCTCCGATCGGTTGTTATGAATGACCTATTTTACCCTTAACCTTACAGTATGGGAGCGTGGTCTATACTCTCAAGTCCAGTTCCATAAAATACAATGCATTTTTTCTTGGAGAAGTTCCCACTGCATTAAATCGGTTCCGACTTTTGGTCACAAAGTACATCACCATAAAATATGGATCGGCTGGACCAACTGGACATTCATGGCTTTCATTCCATCTAAAAGTAACCAGATTGAACAGAAGTTCCAGCGTCCAATCATTCGACTCTGTAGCTCAGTCTGCTTTGCTTGTTACATTATTATCCGACACTTCTTAAAGTTGGCCGTCGCCGTTGGTTGGCTTCCCGAATCCGAGTATGATCATGTTCCTTGGAAATAAATCAAGATGTTGGAAGTCCATGCAGGAGGCCGAGATTTACTCTGGGGAAGGTTGGAAATGTATGTAGGAAAAAGTTATAGTCTTGTCTACTGTCTACTGTAGTACTATTTATGAGCCCATTTACACAGAGTACATTTTCATTATGGAATTCGTCGTATTCGGTTTCCTGCAGCATTCAGCCTGTCCTTTTTACCAGAGCTGACAATTTGTGCTTTTACAGGGAATTGTGTCAACCGACTTTCACCACCCAGTCCGCTTTCTCCCCCGAAAGATGCCATTCCGAGGGGAGACTTTGGAATACGGGACCGATTTCTCTGCTGGAAATGTAATGGAAGCTCTGCCCTAACTTATAATATAACCCAACTTTCTCTTCATTATAAGCTTTGTTTACATATATGCATTTTCATAGAGGCCATTTCATGTTTATCCGTTACTTTCAATTCTTGCTAAAAGTTCTTGCTAATGTCCATGAGGTATAAATCATAAGAGACAAGAATTTGAAACAGATCCGATGTTGATTGTCGTGGTTACCCTAAATTAACTCACAACTGCCATAAGAAATCGATGCATCCTAAAATCAGCAGTTACTACTTACATATGCA
>JAQFZA010000956.1:0-11734 GCA_034695115.1 Desoria olivacea
TTTAGTACTACTCATACCGCTATAGTGTATAACATTATTAAACGTAACATTTTGGCTATAGCCTATAGGCGCTCACAGTATACGAGACAGTTGGCTAAGCGAGGAAGAAGGGAGCTGAGGGGACCCCTAGGAATATGCAAGGGTCTTCGATAGGTCAGGGGACGGAAGGAACACATTGATTTTTATAAACCTTAAGACCCTCTTTCTGACCCGTGCATTGGGTTCGGAAAGTTAGTTATGGTATAAAAAGGAATAAAAAAAGCTATAGTCCTATAGTACTAGTCAATTATATGCCTTAAGCCGAAACGCGTACTAGCTGAATAGCTCTCCATTAAAATAAGTACATATATCTGAAATTCGGTCATTTCCTCTTGCCGACAAAATTGGAAGTATACTTCGAACTTCGGTTCGATTCATCCCTCAGTTGATATGATACTCCATTGTTAATAAGGAGTATCTTTCAGTCATGTTCGTTTAAATTTTATAATGATCCTTAATAATGAATGCTTAATATCGATTTCAACCAACCTAGTTTTAAATTTTCAACAATAGTATCGTTGCTCCTAATGGCCATGGATAACCTCAAATTCTATTTTTTATTGCTTTTATACTGAAACTGGCAATACCATGACTGATCCAGAAATATACATTAACCCATTTTCCATCTGACCTGAAACGTGTTAACATCCTTTATATTTATAACAATAGCAGTATTGATTGTGAGTTCCAAACCAACCGTTCAAAATTTAGTAATTTTGTATTCGATTTTTTAAGAAGAATAAACAGATATTCTCTTGTGACGCAAGGCAGGCAGTCTCCTCTCTTAAATGCAGCTATTCAAAAACTGTCAGAACTGCATCCAAGATGATCCTCACTGAAGCTGAAAGAACCGAAAAGGAATTCCATGCAGAATTCACAGCAAAAGTGGACATTTCTTTACTGCATCTCTTTCAAGCAACGTTTAAAAGGGTTCTCGGTTTCAGCTATACAACAGAACACAATTGGGCTACATCTCAAGATTCCACTTGGTCTCCGGCATTTACATTTACTGCCGAAGTAGAAATACTTCCTGGCTGCTTAACAAAAATAAAAGAAGTCGTAGGAGCATGTTCATTTTACAGTTCATTTTTCCACTGCAGATTATAGATTTTTCTCACAGTATTCCTAATCAGTTCAAATATGCACGTCTTTCAGATAATTACATGCAATAAAGTCCTTGTCATTTGCCATTTTCTTTATTCAAATTCACAGCGCAGATTAAATTACAACTTCGATAGTTAGTTATTGAGATTAAAGGAACTATTAATCCTAATTTTTCATGTTTTTAAACAATCTTCTTCAAAAATCGTCAAGTTTGAACCTTAATCTATTCATTATGAAATGTATGCAATGCTTTATACGAATTAATGTTTCGAAGAATTGTCTATTTATGTAAAACATTGGGATATGTCATTAGTATTAAGCCTCACAACGGTGAGCAACTGTAAAGTGATATTACATCTGCGAGATGGTAATTCGTAGATTCATGGACTTTGCATTTGAAATTAGTATTTTATATTTGTGAAGGTACATACCTTAGCTTGGTGACAATTTAATAGTATTTTACACTTAGATCACCTTATTTATAAGAATAATTTTATACATAAACAATTGTCAGGCAGTCTTATTATTTAATATTTTTGGATGTGACTGCTGTGGAAAGTAGGTTGTGACTGAACAAAAAGAAGAAAATATTTACACAAGTCGGGATATATATAAGATGGGCACGCGTACATTTTGGATGAACCTAGCTAGGTTGTTAGACAGGGAGAATGCTACTTTTGTCCGTTCCATTGTTTCCTTGTATAAGGGATTACTGCATTTCTCCATTTGTTTACAAAAGCCTTCCCGGATAATCTTACTTAGGCCATATACAATTTTATAAAAAGGTACAATTATGAAAATGTTTCCATGTAAATTATCATTGTTAGCTGGTATGCTAACGTTAAAATTATAAAGGATCTCAGAGTGATGAATTCTTAAGCTATTGAAAAGTAACGACGTACGAGGAGTTAGGAGTTCTCTTCTATTCATGGTGGATATTTATTCATTGCAATTCTGTATGATAAATTCCGGATAGCCTCTCCGCCTGAATTTATCATATAGTTTCTTCAGCTCTAGTCGACATTCATTTGGGTCTGAGCAAATTCGTTTTATTCGTAATGCACAAGAAAAGGGAAGTGAATTAAGTAAAAGTTTTGGGTGATTGGAAGTGTAATCAACAAATTCATGCTTCGAAATTTGTTTTTTATACAATGAGGTAATTGTAATGTAATTGAATTGTGAGATCAAGAAAATTAACTGCTTTTAAACTGAATTCAAACGTAAATTTTAGGTATCTATCATTAAACTTACTGTTAAGCCAAATCTTGTAATCTGTTTCGTCTGGCAAATTAGTTATGTCTACAATCATAAAAATGGGTATGGCTTTCTGTAGTTTAGGGGGGATGTGTAGGGCTGATTGGTTGCCAAGGAGCGAGCGATAGCGAGGTCATAAGGCAAATGGGTGTGGCTTTCCGGGGTTGAGGGTGGATTAGCAGTGCTGATTGGGTGCCTCTGAGCGAGCCATAGCGAGGTCATACGGCAAATGGGTGGGGCTTTCCGGGGTTGAGGGTGGATTAGCAGGGCTGATTGGGTGCCTTTGAGCGAGCCATAGCGAGGTCATACGGCAAATGGGTGTGGCTTACCGTAGTTGACGGGGGATGTGTAGGGCTTACTGGGTGCTTTGGAGCGAGCGATAGCGAGGTCATACGGGAAATGGGAGTGGCTATCCGGGGTTGAGGGTGGATTAGCAGGGCTGATTGGGTGCCTTTGAGCGAGCGATAGCGAGGTGATACGGCAAATGGGCGTGGCTTACCGTTGCTGACGGGGGATGTGTAGGGCTTAGTGGGTGCTTTGGAGCGAGCGATAGCGAGGTCATACGGCAAGTGGGTGTGGCTTTCCGTAGATGAGGGGGGATGTGTAGGACTGACTGGGTGCCATTGAGCGAGCGATAGCGAGGTCATACGGTAAATGGTTGTGGATTTCCGTTGGTTAGGGGGAATGTGTAGGGGCAATTGGAAGCCGTTGAGCGAGCAAAAGCGAGGTCATAGAGCAAATGGGAATGCATTTCCGTAATTAAGGGAGAATGTGTATGGGTTCTTGGTTGTCGTTGAGCGAGCGACAGTGAGGTCATAAGGCAAGACGGGGTGGAATTCCGTATTTAAGGGGGAATGTGTATGGTAGACTCGGTGCCGTCGAGCGAGCAACCGTGAGGTCATATGGCTGGGTGTGGCTTACCGTAGTTGACAGGGGATGTGTAGGGCTTATTGGGTGCTTTTGAGCTAACGATAGCGAGGTCATACGGCAAGTGGGTGTGGCTTTCCGTCTTTGAGTGGGGATGTGTAGGGCTGATTGGGTGCTGTTGAGTGAGCGATGGTGAGGTCTTACGGCAAATTGCAAATGGGTGTGGCTTACCGTAGTTGATAGGGAATGTGTAGGGCTTATTGGGTGCTATTGAGCGTGCGAGAGCGAGGTCATACGGCAAATGGGTGTGGCCTGTCGTAGTTGACGGGGGATGTGTAGGGCTTAATGGGTGCTTTTGAGCGAGCGAAAGCGAGGTCATATGGCAAATGGGTGGGGTTTTCCGTAGGTGAGGGAGGTTGTGGAGATGGAACTGGGTTTCCTTTCAGCGAGCGAGGGCGAGGTCATAAATGAATAGGCCCACCGCAGGTGCAAGGCGAAGTCTTGTTATGTCTACAAACATAAAAATGTCATCAATGAATCTTACTTTGAATATCATTTCTTCTGTCCAAATGTTCGCTAATTCTTGTCCAGCTGTAATATTAGCGACAGATACACTTGAATTGTTTCCCATTTGTATTCCATGCTTCTGTTTAAATAACTTGTTATTAAATTCTACGTATCTATAATCAAGGCTGACGTAAAGAAGGGTTTTTAAATTATCGGTTGAAATTTTGAATGGAATATCAATAAGATCTTTGTAAATTTTGAATTGCGAGCAACAGTGCCTTTTACAGTCTTCCGGTTTTAATTCTGAATACATTGACTGAAAGTCTGCCGTAACTTGTGAAATATCAGGGTTGGAAACGGGGAATTAAGGTCACCGAAGGTGGTTTGGGAGAAGGGGAGGGAAAATTCCGAAGGAAAAGAGGGGAGAAGAAAACGGAAAATGAGAAGAGACGGAGAGAAAAGGGAAAGCGATCCGTTGTGTTTGGGAGGGGAAAACGGAATGACTGGGCTTCAAGGAGAAATCGGGTAGAAGAAGAGAGATAGAAGTAATGGAATGTTCCATAGACGTTTATTGGCTAATGTGGAGCAGGACTATGCGCCTGCGCCACATTACACTAGTAAATATTTTTTATTTATATCCGATATTATATTTTGTAGTAAAATTAAAAGATGAATCGAATCAATAATAATTTCAGGGGTAAATGATGTACAATTACAATTTCATCAACTATATACTCATAAGGCGCTAATGATCTGTAGTTAATGACAAACTATTTTTCATAATTCCATGAGTAATCGACGAGTGAACCCAAATATCCGTAACAGTTTTTCCCCTCTGAGTAGCCCTCTATGGCACACCGTACACTTTGAAAATTCAAAAAGTTCCCCTCAAGCGAGTTCCATGCCGGTTTCTTTACAATCTTTAAATGCAGATTTTGAAATTAATCTATAAGTTTGAAAAGGGGCTAGTTCAAATGTCGACATATTGTTTTTTCGAGACAATGAAGGTGGGACAAGACCAGTTGCTCCTCTTTGGGCCAAATAAAAGAATATCACACCGTGTCTGACGTAACGTTGTAGGAAGTTAGTTTTCTGGGTAATTGTACTGAGAAGCAGACCAGTGGGACTAGGAGCAGTAGGAAACGTCATTGCCATTAACTCCCATTAGGTAAATAGGTGAAACGGAAGAAAGGTAGTTGGGAAGGTCAGCAAACGTAAATAGACCCACTAAAACACAATAAAAATGTAGCCAGAGAATGGGTTTAGTCCACTAGTATTAAATTGTTATAGTACTACGATTCGGTGGAATACGACCAGAAAGGCCAGACCAGGAAGTGACAATACTGCAACCTATTTTTCTTGTGACCCGAAATAAATTAGTTATAATATTAGCGTAGCAGTTGTTTACGGAACACGAATTTGAACTAAATTCTTTCAAGTAAGCTTTCAAAACGGTTTATAACGGCCAATAATCAATTGCGGTTTGTGTAGTATCGTTTGTTACTCATATCTGCTGCTAAAACTTTAATATAGTTTAATAGATAATTGTGCTAATTTTTTGAAACATTTGTTGGAAACTTGAAGAAAATTTAAAAATGGGTAAACTCCTGACAACTTACTGGTATTTTTGGTGCCTATTGGTACTAGAATTCGCTATTCATTCCACAATCTGTGTAACAAACGTCACTTTACATGAGTATCCAGTGTCTTGGAATGCGGGGCCCTTACGTAAGTTGATTTTAAATTTTTAAATTTGTAAAAGTTTTTGCAATAAAATTATTTTTTATCAGTTTTTGTAATATGTTTACAAAAACATGTTGAAAAGAAGTGAATCCATTTATAATATATTATATAATATAATAATATATATATAATATATAATATATTTATTTTTTACAGAAAGAGAAAAGACGTTTTTAATCAAGCCAACCGATCAAACGGTATACAGTAAAGGTGACCTTGGAACCATTATGGGTTTTACAATGAATATTGCAAGCTGCATCAGGCTGTGGAAGGAAGATGGAAACTGGGGAACGTGGCTTGACGACCGGGATAAATTGGATTCTAATTGGATTTTTCAAGTAACAGCCGTGTCATTGTGTCCGTCTAGTACTGTAACCTGGCGTTGTCCAGAAGGGACATATATTAAAAAGGTTGAATGGAGCTTCGGATTTGGATGGGATATGGGTTCCACGGACAATAATGGCCTAAAACTTTCATGCTATGAGCCATCTGAGATTAAAACCCCAGCACAGGTTTTTGACACCAATCCACAATTGACAAGCAGTGTATCTGGAGAGAGGATTTTTTGCACAGGTGTTCGGGGATTAATAATAACATTTGACAAAGCAAAGGAGATCGGAAGATCAATCAAGCCAATTTGTGACCGTTCAACGAACCCAAATCCATATACTTGTAGTACAGGTATCGAAGCCGTTTCTGGAATTACTATAACATATGAACATCGGAGTAAGTTTCGTTAACCAAATCTTTTAAAAAATTATAATTCGAGAAATGTCAACTAGTATTTTTTTTGATAATACTAATACTATATAATGATTTTGAATGCCTTGTACTTAATAACTTTTAGCAAAATGGATCAAGGAATATGGTATCCACTGTTCAGAAGTAAAGGCAATTGAAGAAATCTGTAAAGCTTCTGACTTATTGAATAACATTGCGACGTGTGACGGGACCGACGCCATTACCCCTTTCTATTGCGAACTTTTCAAGACAGTTGGATTTGGAGGAAAAAGTAGCAGCAGTAATAGTCAAACTAGCGAATCTACTTTTCACGCGGAATTTAGCAATAATTTTGAGGTGACTGACTTTGAGGTTCTTAAAAACAAATTTAAAGTCACAGTGGGTGTGAGTAGTCAAACAACATATAACTGGGAAAGTACTGCAGAATCAACCTGGTCAATGGAAACACAATTTAAAATTGTAACAGTCGTCCCATCTGGTTGTATTACAATCATTAGGGAAGTTCTTGGAACTTGTTCATTCCTTCGTGTAAGGCCTCCTCAAATTTTCCGAAAAGACATTTGTCCAGAAAAGGAATTTGACACTACTTACTCCCTACCAATCAATCAGAGGTCAAGCAAAATCGTTGTTGTCCCGATGCCAAAGGCTATGGTGAACCCTAAGAACAAACTTCAAATGGAACTCCTTAGAAATGGTTTTGTAGTGCTAGCGGAGGAGCTAAGAGATTATTATGTACCTTTCGATGGAGAGCTTGGATATGGCTTAATATCTTCCTCGGAAGCCATTGAAAGTGGTCACACAAATTTAGTCGATGTATCTAAAGACGAATTCGTTCTTCATGATTCATATGGTAATAACCTTCCGTTTCGATCCAACAGCCACTGGTCAACTGAAGTCGTTGGGCCTCATTTTAAAAAATTCAGGCCAGTGCTTACTTCCTTACCAAGAGGTTCAAGATATTGACTACGGACCAAAACTGTTACCGATTTTAATCTATTTATAGTTTATACTTTATAAAATCGAAACAATATATGAATCATAAATTTAAATGTCTCGTTTTTATTTTTACTGTGAGTTTTATTTTTGCCGTTGTCCTGATTATACCAGAAATTGGCTAGACGGGACACAAAAAAGAGGAAAAACCATATATAGCTAGGCTCCTTGGGAGCAGGTGGGCACGTTGGATCCCAACCGACCGTTTTAAATTAACAGCTCCATGCTTCATCTCTCATTATAAAGAGCCAGGCTCACCGGGGGCAGGTGTGCACGTTGGCTCAGAACCGACCGTTTTAAATCAATGGCTCCATGCTTCATCTCTCTTTACATAGAGCTAGGCTCACCGGGGGTCGGTGGGCACGTTGGCTCAGAACCGACCATTTTAAATTAACGGCTCCATTCATCTCTCAGTATATTGTAAGACTTGTGGGTCGGGTTTCCTCGAAACGTCTCAATAAATAATCTCAATGTTTCAATCAAATGTTAATGGCACAAATATTCAGTTCTTATGCGTTTGTTTCACTGTGATCCCTATATCAGGACATTTATTCACACTTTATCAACTCTGGCAAATTTACACACAACATAACTTAACGCCCCGGGAACCTCAATTCGCCCCTTTTATATAGTCCTTAATTAACCTTCCACCTTACAACTATTACAAGTTTTCACTCCAAATCTCCCCCTGTTAACTACTGGCAGCCCTTAATCCGCTTCTCTCCCCTCTCCTTTAACTCTCACTTAAGTCCTTAGGGTCTTCGAATTCTCCCGATTAGTTTATCTAAACTCTTCAATCTATACTTGCTTTTATTCTGCTCTTCCTATTTGCTTTCACACTCCTCGCAATCTCCAAGCTCACTAAATCCTAAACTCCTCTCCTTCTCTCCTCTTCCACATCATTCTTACATCATCCAAGAATGTGGCTTCCTCTCTAGCCCTCCTGATTGGCTAATCCCGCATCAGGCGAGGTTTGCTGTTTGCCATTCCTTTGGCCTTGGCCCTAATGACTAATAACTGACTAGACGGACTCAACCTAATGCCTCCGGGATCATAGCTCTCATAGGAATCGCGGTATCATCCCTGATTCCTAAATAAACAGTAGATTAACGCCTAATCCCTCTTACATCTCTACTGCTAAATTTGTTCTTTATCTACAGAACAAACAAACTAATCACGAGGGATGAGGTTGCACACTCATCAACCTAGCCCCCGGTACCCTTAGCCTAGTATAACGTTTCAGACTATCAACATCATCTAAAACTAGTAATTCTTATTTTCGTATTTCATAATCAATAACAACAAAACAAAAACCCCTCTTTACAGGGGAAAATAATTCATCTTTAGCAGCAATGTAAAAATCTTTTGAACTCATAATAAAATCATTAACACCAAAAAAAAACCTCTTTATAGGGGAAAAACAATTCAACTCTAACAGCAACGTAAAAACCTTTTATTGTTAGAGGAAAATCAATTTGCTCATTTATTCCGTCATTGTTCCAACCGATCCCGTACCATCCTTCCAAAGTCCAAAGCCTCCACCCGGGAACCACGGGTCGGTTTCATTCCTCTGTGTCCACCCGGGAACCACGGGTCGGTATCATCTCTCTGAGTCCACCCGGGAACCACGGGTCGGTACCATCTCTCTGAGTCCACCCCGGAACCACGGGTCGGTGCCATCTCTCTGAGTCCACCCGGGAACCACGGGTCGGTTTCATCTCTGAGTCCACCCGGTTCCTAAACGATACTCAATCCGGCTCCTTACTGACCTCTCTGTCATTTCAGCCGCCCACTAGGACTCATCAAACAGAACTGTTACATAATCGTCTTTACTGCTTCATACGAGTTACCCATCTCCTTCACAATCCATCTATCAGATCCCGATACCCCAGTAGGCTGTTCAAGTCTCAGTATTAAAGTACTCGTATGTAACCCCCCTGCGAGTACCCTGGGTTTGGAATCAATCCATCGGCGTTCCTGCAACTTAGAATAACACGTCTTTAAATTCCAATTCCCATTGAATTTTAACTCCGAAGACTTTGGATTTCCGTTTCATGGAAATCTCGGTACCACGACAGTAAAATCCTGCCATGCATTTCCAAATTGTGAGCAAAATTCTTATTGCGTCACTCGACTGACTTAAAATTCTCACAATTCAAATTTCTGACCCCACAATCCTGTCCTGCATTACCAAATTTTACCTCCACTCTTAATTTCTAATTTCCCCATAGCGGTCACCCTTCATCGACAACCCGGTTTTCCAGGCCAAGTTGTCGACCAAAGGTGCCCGTCTATTTATTACGAACTTCTGCTTCAGGTTGAACAAAGCTAACCTGTAAGTCTGTCAAAAACGGAGTCAAAGTCAAACCCAAGTAACTACATTACTCTGCATCATAGAATACAATACCGTGTGTTAACGAACTCATTGATTTATGCACCCGATCCTCATCACTACTCTCGTATGGTAACTATTCTAACTTAGAATAAACGATTGCCAATACGTTCCGGGACCTAGCTTTATAACATCTTCCGCCTCATTCAGTCACCCTAGTTGTGTAAGCTGCACGTCAGCCGCTTCCTGTGTCTTCGATCACACAGACAACGGTTGCGTGCAAGATCGACATTTCTGGCCCAGTAATTAATAATCAAGATTCCACCTCAACTGCTATTACCTTCAGCGGTCAGGTGTTTCCGTCCCCGAAGTACTCCACTCTCCCCGGTCCGTCCCATGGGACCATAATTACAGCTTCTCGGAGTGGAGGATAGTTTAACACATTTCCTCTGTCCTTACGGGCTATTACCCCATTGATCTTACCCACTTGGTCACTATTAAATACTTCGGCCTCATGTTGTCGTTCGCAACTTTACTACTTAGATCCTTAGTTTCTGATCCTTCTCACACCTAAGTTATCGATACTTAGCACGAACTTTCCACCACTACAGTTGGTGATTGTCGACTATTCTTTATCGACTTCCTCCCAACGGCTCCACCGCCGCTTACTGCGACCCGATATTACGCATCGGTAATTTCGCAGATGTACCCAAGACTTCCTTATTTTACTTATCTATTTAGATTACTTAATTCTCTGACGAAGTAGTTAGTTATTTCGAGAATGAGTTCTTACAGGACAGAGCACAGAGGTTCGCGTGGCTCGAACAGTCCCCTTATTGAATACAGACCATCTCCATCAAGGCCACGATTGAGCTCAAAAATGCTACTAACAAAAGATCGATTGAGTCTTTAAACCGATTTCTAAACAGTTGAACCAAATAAATAAACCAACCATTCAACAATGGTTAAGGTGTACAGAGTGTGTGACCAGAGGTTTTGATAAGGACAATATCAGGCAAGAAGTTGATTAAACATAACTACTTTAAGTTGAAAAATATAGAAATAAATTCCTATGATTATATTTAATTGAAGACCCTGTGGATAGGTCGTCCATGTCCTGTTTGATTTACGATCTAATTTCCCATTCCTGCACCTGGCTCCTAACACGGCAACCTCTGGGTGAACAAATCCAAATAGTTGAAAAGTGCTCTCCCGGTAACGGCTCTAATAGGGTGCGATACCCATTCTTCCGTATGCCTTTTATCTCCCCTGGTTACGTATTCTAATTTTCTTTAAGTTCACGTGGGTCACGCATACCTTGGTGACTACCTGCTTCGAATTTCAAAAGAGGATAAGTTCGCACCCCAATGGATTGGTCACTTCTACCTAGCTCAAAATACTTAAAACATAGATCCAAATCCATTATGTATCGCTGATTGTTCACGACTGAACAGCAGAAGTAGTAGCATTCCCCCTCAGGTGCCTTCGTTCACTTCTTATTTAATCGTCTGCCTCGTAATCTCCGATAACACACGCTATAATTCGCTATAGGAAATATTCGACCATAGACAGTTTAAAGCAGGCCCTTAGAGTATTCGATGCAAAGTGGGCATATGGCCGCGGTTTGTAGGAACCATCATGAGATGGTAGACTAGTTTTGCAAAGAGGTTTTCACCTTTTAATGAATGCATGAGAAGATTAGGTTTTCTATTCTTAAATTAGTTCTTAGTTATTGTTCTTGTTCTAATTGTTCTTTCTAATTGAATAAACGGATTCGGGTTTGTACGTTCGATTCGAACACTGCAACAAGGCCCAACCCTTGATTCCGTCCCTTAGACCCTTTGGTGAACCAAATTCTGATTCAGCTGCACCTGTACCCTAACCTAAGGCCTAATACTCTAACTTACTACATTAATAACAATCTCTTTCTCCAGATTCTTGGCAATACCTTCGCTTTAGAATCATCCATATTTCCTTACTTGCTGTATTTACATTATGGCCACCTAAACTATTTCCTTTTTTACAAAGCATCTTCAATATACAACACACGACCACTAAAGCTACCATAAAAGCTACTGCCAGGGCTGCTAAGATTATATACTTGTCTATCAAATGCTCCGGGAGTGTTGGTATTTCCGGGATGAGACTCGTTGG
>JAQFZA010000957.1:0-11730 GCA_034695115.1 Desoria olivacea
TCCGTTAAGTATTTCCGTAGATATTAATTTTTTACTGTGGAACAAATAATTGTGTGATGTGGATTGTAGGCGGGAAATCAGATACTCTTACGAATCCAAACGTCACCATGAATGTAAAAGAATTTTTTATAAAGATTTCCTGGTAATTTCCGTATCTTATAGTAGAAAAAGTAATTTTTGTGTGTACAAAAGTTAATATTATTTTTATGCTTTTCGGATTTAATAATATTGCTCATTGAACTACCTACATAATTGAATATTGCAATACTAATTTATTAAAGGTCAAGGTATGAGCTCCGTCCCGGCTACTGCTGTGTAAGTAGTATTTGCTAGGGCAGTACTTGTACAGTTGTATTTATTTATTTATTCCATGGTATTAGTAGTACCTTCAGATGTAATTTCCAGGAGTGTGTGATACTGGGAAAAATTTCCCTGAAGGACATTTAACAACTATTACCAAACTTGGTAGATTATGGATTGATAGATTTGCAAAGACATTGTTTTGTACGAGAATTGTTTGCAATCTTTCGTTTGTTATAAGTAAAGTATTAAAGTTAACGATAAAGCAGAAACTTTAAAAATAAATATGGGATATAATTTAAGTATCCCGTTTTAAAAGCATATTCTGCCCGTTTTTTAAATATATAGTTAAATGCAGTGGTATCATTATTTTGTAGACAATTTTATGCTTACTGACCACGGATTTAAATCAATGGATAACATAAAACACGTAAAACTACATATAATAAAACGATTTAGCAATTAAAACTCATCAACCTACGTCAAAGACGAATTATAGGGAGGTTTTTAAAAAGTTTATTATAATTGTAGTCTAAATATTTGGAATATACCTAACCCCTACATGTGTACTTAATTCCAACTAATGAAACATTTGAACAGTTAATGCTAAGATATTTAGACAGAATTAATAAATTCCAATCTGCCTTTCCAAGAAACTTTTTTTTAGTTCTGAGCGAACCTGTTTAAGAACGGTTTTACTTTCACGCACATCTATTATGTGTATGTATTGTACACTTATTGTATGAGAAAAGATAAAGAACATGTGGCTGAATAACTTTACACGGTTCTAAATTAGCTTAGGATGTTCCTTTAACCGAATTATCAAAACAAAACCTGTATATCAAACGAATATCGTCCTTCAAAATAGCATTTAAGTCCACAATGAACTTCCCCTTGAGGCTAAGTCTTGAAAACTTTTGAACAGGGCGTTCTTTGCGTCTAAAACTAGGTATTAAAAATACTGCCATGGTCAAATTTGTCACTGTCCATCATTCCATAATTGTCAGGTGGACACATTCAACTAATTTTAATCCAAAAAATGTAATTGAGAAGATCTAAACCATCGAACTTGGTTCCATCATACTTTGGCTGGTTGACTTACTTATCAAGATTTTGTTCAATATATAAGTTTATTTTCTACTTTCCTTATCTTCACAATATTCTAAAACCTATATGTAAAGTAGTCACAATTAAAAAAAACAAAATCGATCAACACAACATTATGCCTACACTTTTCTTTGAGGACAGAGAGTTACTAATCAGACTTTACTGACCTAGCATAGACAATCAGTGAGTTGAATATTCTATCAACTTCATTATTTCAAAACTTTAAATACTAGTCTAGTCAATATGAGAAATATACTAGGGACACTTATGTCCTTTCTACATTTAGTGGAAGTATTTGGGATTGCTGACCTCAGGTCATTTGGCAGGTGCACCGTCCATCTCAAAACATTCTCTGACGACCAGAAGTCCTTGGACATGATGGAAGACGTAATTCATTCAAATCGACAGAACAATCCCCTCTGGACAATTTTGGACTCCAATGACAGCAGAAGAATCGGGCCAAAACACGATGTCTTCGAAGTCTGCCCTATCAACCTCATCATCCAGCTGGTACGGGACGACAGAAGGATGAATCGGTTCATCGATTTGAATAACTACACCTACGTGTCCAGCAACCAAAGATCAACTTACGTAATTCTGTCTCTTCCTCAACCGAAACCTAAAAGCATACAGAAGCTATATTTGAGAATTATAAGCCGAATTTTCTTTGTCCTTGTATCTAAAAAGGGGTGGAAGGATTTCTGGGTATTCATTTGTCCTTACTGTAAGGAAAAGTACTACGAAGTCTCCGATGCAAAACAACTCGGTAAACTTCAAACCTTGCAGCTGGGAAATTTGTGGAACAAAGTAACAATCCCCTTGGTGAGATTAGTGGCTGCAAATCTCCCAACGTCTTACCCCCTCTGTCCATCTAGTCCTTGGATTCGTACTGAACACCATAACTTTATGACTATGTGCACTTTGTCCACAAATTTGATGGAGTCACTGTCTCGATTAGCAAATGTTACTCCCAAATCCATTCGTAAAGACAGTATTTTTGGATTCATTGAGCCAAACGTAGGCATAGTAGGTGGAAAACTCGATCGTAGGGTGTATCAGAATTACCTCTTTGCCGTAGGTGAAATGGATTGTCCACTCATTTACTGTGACCTGGAGTTAAGATCTGAAACAGTCGGCTTCGGCATTTGGCTGTCACCGTTTGATTTCTATGTCTGGATAGGACTTGGTCTTGTCCTTTGCTTAATTCCAATCCTCCTTTCAGTCAACAGAAGAGAATGGTCCATGAGTGGTTGCTTAAATTACATGTTTTACGGGCTGGCATTGTTTCTAAGGCAGTCCAGCCCAATAGATAAGCACAAAATTCTGGGTCTTATTTCCTTGTTTCTGGTTCTGACGACGGCATCTTATTACGAGACGTTTTTTACGGGAAGTCTGATAGCCCCGAGTCCTGCAGTTCCTTTTAAAAATCTTGGTCAACTTGTACAGGCTGGATATAAAATACGGTATGTCGACATGAATGAAACAGTCAGTAATCCAATGGAAAGGGAATTCAGGAAACATAATGTTCTTCATAAAATGAAGGACACATTGTTGCCTATAAATATAGTAGATATTACCTTTCCTTCAATCCCGTTGCTCTTTGGTGGAAGAAGCCCTAAAACTGCGTTTCGAAGTTATTTTGCTGACCCTAAGTACGCGATTGAGATTTTTCGGATATCATTTCCCAAGCACAATTGCTTTGCTGTTAAAGATGTTTTGGAGAATGACATGCAATACTGGATTTTTAGACTTCATTTATTCGAGATATTCAAGAAGAACATAAACACATTTGCAGAGTCTGGGATTTTAAGATTTTGGGAATTGCTGGACAAATTCAGAAGGAATCTCAATTTCAGCGTAACAAGGAGGCAACTGAATGTTTGGCCTTTGCAAGATGACCCGTACATAACATTATGGAACCTTATTTCATTCTTCTGTATTTATTGTTTACTAATTTTATTTGCTGCCTCAATTTTTGTTTGGGAAGTCAATGGAATTGGTAAATTAAAAAATCAAATGACTTTTTTAGGAAAGCAGATTTGGGGTTTATTCTCTCTCACTTTCCAATCCTTACACAAGCGAATTCTGATTTTTCGGCGTACAAACATTTGGTAAATAGCTAATTCACACTATTAATCAAGTTAATCACATTTTTATATTTTCATTACTTTCATTTTGTTTATTCCATTTCTTCTTAACCCGTAGGGAATCTAGTAACTTAATAATCTGTAATTAATTTACCCCCATGGGCCTTAGGGTCGTAAAGGGGCTAGAATAATAAATTAAATTCTAATCTAATCTTTTTAAAACTAACCCATTGGAATTCTAAATTCAAGTATGTAGTAAATGCAGGTAGTATTCTTACTTATTCCGGAAGTTATCATTTGCATGATTAAATAGGAGGATTCCAAATATTGTTTGTAATTACAGATCTGAGATTAGAGGATCTCTTTGAGGACAACATATTCCCAAAAATACCATCCCAGATTTATCATTAACAATTAGTCGTCCCATTTGATGGAATAAGATAAAAATTAAAACCAATTTACTGGCAATTGGAAGTATAAAGTTTTGCATCATTTCATGAGTTGTTTACTAATATATATTTAAATACGAAGTAAACAGAATTATAAGCAATTTTACATTTTCATAAGTACTGCAAAACTCTAACCGTGGCCGCCCTTACGCGCTCGTGTTTTAGTCAATTTTAAATGTAATCCAACATTACTTACTTGTATTCAACTAACATAGCTTCTAACATTAAAATAGGTGTATGTAACAACAATAATTGTGAATAAAAATACAACTCGTTTACAGTATCAATTTTTATTAGAAGTCGGTGTCCTTTTAGGTTTGTATTTAAAAAAAATTCTTATGTTTAAGAGAAATCGGTGACTGTATTGAACTATACAGAGGTAAGAAGGTCAACAGTTATTTGTTGACATTGAATTAAAAAATTCAAAATACAATTAAAGAACACGTAGGTGTAGTTGTTGAAATGAATTGGTCGATGTAACCTGATGTCATCAAATTTGAATTGGATGATGAAGTTAATGGCACAGACTTCAAAGACGTCGTGCTTTGGCCCAATTCTTTGCCTGTCGTTTGAGTTCATGATTGTCCATGGGGGTGTGATCGGACGATTTGAATGAATCGCGTCCTCGGCCATGTCAATGGACTTCTGGTCGTTGGAGAATGGTTTGAGATGAATCTACCTAATAATCAAATTGTCCTCCTAAAAATGTCTACCTATGAAGAGTTTAGGGATTTTAACCAGATGTCTAACCTCCTAACTAAAAATAAAGGCCGACAATGAAATAAGAAACAAATAAATGCAGAAAAGAGAAGCCAAGTTCCACAAACTGATGAAGGGGTCATCTCTTAAAGGCCACACATTGACCTCTCTCCTCTCATTCACCGAATTCACATCTCCTTTGAATTTGTCCAGCAATTCCCAAAATCCAAAAATACCAGACTCTGACAAACTGTTCATGTTAATTTTGAACTTGTTGGACAAGTGGAGTGTAAAAATCTAGTAGCCCATTTGATGATGCAAAACCTCTTTAACAGGAAAGCAGTTGTACTTGGGAAATGCGATTCGAAAACTCTCCGTCGTCCTCATGTAATCGAAAAAAGGACTGAGAAACGCCTTTTTAAGACCACCACCGTCAGCAAGAACTGCCTGGAGAATTGGAATGGAAATATTTAACACATTTATGGGCAACATCGTGTCGTTCATTTTGTCAAGAATCTTGTATTTCCTGAACTCTCGTTCTAACTCTGTAAGACCCAGACCACCGGCATATAAATATTGTATTTTGTATCCAGCTTGTACAAGTTGCCTAAGATTTCCAAAAGGAGCTACCGGACTTGGAGCTATGAGGGCCCCCGTTAAAAACGTCTCGTAGTAAGACGCACAAGTTAGGACCAGAAAAAATGAAATGAAGCCCAGAATTTTGTACTTGATTATTGGGCCAGATTGTTTTAAACATATTGCCATACCATAAAACAAATAGGTCAAACAGTCACCCAAAGTGTATTCCTGTTTTTTGGCTGAAATAAGGATCGGAATGATGCAAAGGACGAGACCAATTGCGCCCCAGACATGGAAATCAAATGGGGACAACCAAATACCTAAACTGACCTTTTCGGATCTTAACTCAGAGTCGCAGTAAATAAGATGATGACCCTGTTCACCCACCGTAAAAAGGAAATTCGTATACGGCCTAAAGTCCAATGATCTATCTGCCACCCCTACGCTCGACTGAATAAATCCAAACATATTGAAACCACCTGTACTAATTGTGGCAGTAAGCTTTGCTAATTGCGACAACGACTCCATCAGAACGATGGCTTGATTACAATGTGTCATGAAGTTCAGGTGTAGCTTACGAGTCCAGGGACTTAATGGACAGAGGTAGTTGGGGTTCTTGGGATTTGCATTTAATTCGAAACTTATAAAAGAAATGTCGACTTTCCTCCACAGTCTTCCCAGTTTGAGGGTTTCCATGTTCCCGACGTTTTCCCCCTCGGGTACTTCATATAATATTGGCCAGCAGAAGGGGCAGAAAAATCCCCAGGAATCTCTGCCATTTAATCTTGTGACCCAAAACATTCGGCTGGGGATATGCAGAAATAGTAATTTTGGAGGTTGAGGTGACAGAACCACGAAAATTGATCTTTGGATGTCGGACAAATAAGTGTAGTTGTTGAAATGAATGAATCGATGTAGTCTGATGTCGTCATGTTTGAATTGGATGATGAGGTTGATGGTACAGATTTCAAAGACGGAGTGTTTTGGCCCGATTCGTCTGCTGTCGTTGGAGTCCAGGATGGTCCAGCGGGGGTTGTTCTGTCGATTTGAATGGATTACGTTCTCTGCCATGTCAATGGACTTCTGGTCGTATGAGAAGGTTTTGAGATGGACGGTGCAGTGCCCGAAGGAACTCAAGTCTGCGATACTGGACACTTGTACCGTTAGCAGCAAAATGTTAAGTACACGTACAAGTGTCTTCATTTTGTTAAGGTGTTAAATAGTTTCGACTAGTTGTTAATAGTTAACTAGTTGAACAACTAGTTAGACTTGCCACCTTTTTTTCCAAGCTCGGATACTTCCAGAACAATTGAAAATATACTGCGTCGGAAATTATGACAAATGTTATCCAAACAGGCGAAAATATGTGTTTTTAGGATAAAGGAATGTGTTGAATTCAAATATGAACAACGATTTATAAAGTATTGATGTCTCGTTAACATGTGAATTTGTTTATGTAGTCAACCTGGCAATTATTGGTTTATTGATTTGTAGATATTTAACTTGAAATATAATACTGTTTACGTTTACTAATTATAGTTTCAAGCCTAAAGATAATCTAAAGCATGATTTTAAGTTAGTGTAGGCTATATTCTAACAGTTTAAAAAGAAGAACAAGCTTTATCGAAGATCAATAGATGGTTTTAATGCAAATATAATACTGTAGATGTTTACTTGTGTCGTAGTAAAAACCCTTAATGATAAAAAACATTAATAATAGGGTTACTACTAGGTTTTTGCTGTACTTTACAAGATGTTAGATTTTGCTATTGAACCTTTAGATCTCAAGGGTTCTAAATATAATAAATATTTATAATTTTGAAAAAAATGTATTGTGGAGATAAAACACTGTAATTTTGTTTATTGATAAAAATCTCGATGATTGATTATTCACGATTGTAAGGCCACAAAATATGGTTTAACCTGATAAGTAAAATTGAACATATACAAATTGAACTGAACATTGTTGTTGCTACGTCATCCAAGTGTTGGGTGGTTTATATTTATATTAACCCTTTAATCTTACAAAATGTTCAGAGATGTTAGATTACAAGTAGTTAAATATGTCAACTTGACGGTCAATCGATTGATTTAAAGAGATATTTTGACGAAAAGTTACAGCACGTTTGATGGTTTGGAATTGTTAACATTTCTAATGAATGACAGATTACGGATTATATTAAAAGGAGTTGAATATGTCAGTCTCACTATTATGGATTGATAGAATTACGGATACCTCTACGGACTTTGATAATCCCATACCCTTTGATAATCGTATTAGTTTATAATCGACAGCCTTCCCCGTAAATATTTCCTTAAACAAGTGTTAATTCGATTTATTGTTAAAACTGGTTGTAGTTTCCTTTCTACAAATCAATAGAAATTCATGCAAGGCTGGCCTAACAATTCTTTTCTCTACTTCATACTTACAGAGAAAAAACTACAATTGACTCTATTGTTCAGCTTCTGAACGGCTTAATCTGAAACGGCTTTCTAAAATGTAACATGTGGCTGACATTGAGAAATTAAGGACGAATCTTTCGTTCAATGGTTTTTAATACTTCCTTAACTTTAAAACATTTTCAAATAGTCTTTCCAGGTTTTTTCTATTGTATTTGTAGTTTTTTAAAAATGTTATTCAGAGGCTATGCAATAAACTTTCGTTATTGGAGGTCAGTTCACCTCCAATTTTAGGTTTTCACTATATAATGACCTTTGTATTTTAGAGTTCGTTTACACTTTCTATAGAAGACAAGGTTGTTTCCGGCGAGTGTCTGAATTCCTCAGCTTATAAGGGAATTCTAAATTTAAAGTAGACAGATAAATAGGGCTTTCTGCTTTCTCCTAATTAAAAAAAATCTATAATCGTCCACTCTGACTTTTAGGTTCGAAGAGTAAATGGAATTAAACTGCTGGTATCGCAAATCATCAGAGGTTAATCTTAACGTTATGGATAAACAATCTGAGTTTTCAATCCGCAAGATTAAGGTGCATGGCATATAGGTTAATGTTACGGATCTTAATTTTGCACAAAGCCTAATTAGGCCACTGGCATTAAAATGCAATTAATTGAATTAAAACATTTATTAGTAGAATTAAATGGAATAAGTTATTCAATTCCAGGTAAAAAATTAAGGAAGCCCTGATTTTAATCTCTAAAATCCTATTCATAGAATTTAAATCCTTGTCAAGTTAAATGGTCAAGTAGTGTTGTGGGTTGTAGGTTGGATTCCTTCAAACTAAAAGGTACCCATTCTGTATTATGAGTGTTTGAAAGGTCTGCCAGAATTAATTTAAACTTGAGCCAAGTACCTTCGGCTACAATTTTACAATCTTCGTAATCTCTTATCGGCTCAGTCCAGCCCAGACTAACATAAATTCAGAGGTCAACCTACAGCCACCTCGTACACATCCCAACTGTAATCTGAATTTAGTTGGATTTCAGCTAACAGTCACTTTCAAGTCAATTTTCAATTCTCTCACAAATTACACTTTAACATTCTGAAACATTTTCTTTGAGGACTCGAAGGCTTTAAAATACATTTATTCAGCCTCTCCCCTCTCATTTATTACCGAGTAATTTCAAGCATTCAGCCGTCTTTAATTATACTATTGGCAATATATCCCGAGAAATAATCGAACTTGAGGATTAATACGATCCTGCAAACCTTAACCGTCCTACCTCTTGGACACGATGAATCGATTGAAGACCGGAGGTGGAAATCATACGAAGAACACCCCAAGTCCGTTTTCCAAGAAGAACCGAATCCTCTACTTAATTACGCCGTATGTTCAAGAACTTCATTTATTCATCTCCCAAAAATAGACAAACATTATCCGATTTATTCAACTATTAAAGTAAGAATTGTTTATTCTTTCAGATTTTGGCAGAGTTGATGTCCTACCTCCCAGTTCCTGACCTCCGACACTATCGACTCGTAAATTCAGCCTGGAGAGCAGCCGCCACCCCTTATCTGAAGAAGATCTCCTGGCTAAAATGTCATAAGGCATCTCCACAAAATTGTGGTAGATTTTGTAACAAAGAACAGGATCTGGATGACCTCTGCTTCTGCAAACATGGTTTACGTCGGGAAGTTCCTGAGGCCGGGCAGCTTAGGATTCAAAACTTATGTCTATACCTTCCACCATTCCCATCGACGTCTACTTCGGAGGAGGTCTTTTTGACATTATTGAAGGAATGGGGTGCGGATCTTAGAAATGTTGAGTTTCCAATTTCGATTGTGCCATTGGAAGTTCTTGAAACTGCTTTGACCTATCTGCCCAATCTTGTGAGTTTAACTATCAATTTCGACATGGCTTTCAGTCAGACTACTCTGTGGCCTTTCTGGACATCCTCAACCCTACCCCGAGGGGTGCTTTCAATCAAGCGGATTTATGTCTGGAATACCAATGTTAGTATTCAAGTAAGAGGAAGTGTGGATGCGAATAATCATTACAACTCCCTGAAACGTCTTCTTCAAATCGCACCCAATCTGGAGGCATTGGACATGCAAAATTCACTTCGTATTCAAATGCCGAATTGGAATCCGGTCGGACATGTGGATTCTTGGAAAGACATCGAAGAGTCTGAGAATCTGTACCTCCGGTTATTGGCAGATGAGGGTAAGGCCCTTTGCCCTAAACTGAAGGACCTTAACGTGTGTAGGACAGACTGGTTGTCAACGTGGGATATGAAACTCATGCTCCAACTGGATATCAACATTCACCAGCTTGTACTACAAGCATTCATTTCTGATTCCACATGTACAGTAGAGGATGTTCGTCTTTTCATCCTCGGTATCCTAGAACGGCATCGGTCCAGTCTGGAAGTTTTAGAATTCCGAATCTCATCGAAAATTGAGAAGGATGAGAACTCTCCTCCGATTCCTCTGCAATTTCCTTGTTGTCCAAAATTGAGGAAGCTTCTGGTTGAACTTAGACGTTTCGACGATGGAAGTCATCGAAGCATCAGATTCGAAGCCGTAGATTACGCCACGCAGTTCCCAGCTTTGAAGGACCTCGGTTTGTTGTACTTTGACTACAATGAGTACAGAGGAAATTCATCGAAATTTGACAGACGGATAGATTTCTACAATCAGTTCTTCCCAGACGATGGACAAGTCTGTTCAACCCTTCAAAGACTGACTGTTGAAGTACCTCATCCGAAAATTCGAAGGTCAAAGAATATGCCCACTGCTTATCTTCAATTCAGCCGGCGTCTGGACCTCATGTTCCCGAATGTTCATAATCACGAGGAGGTGAAGGCCTGCAGGGCAATGAAGCCCACTGATGTTGAACAGTTCGTGGCTAATGAAACCCGTCGGTTTACTCGTTCCATGACAAAGAAATTTAAAACCTCTGTCTGTGAAGCCGATTGAGTTTCGTCAACAGTAGACAAGGCTTGTATTTTAAATTATGTTTGTATTTGGTCCCCATTGTGGAATGCAAAATAAGTTTTGTCCTTTGAAAATCGACTACAACTGCCTTCCTTAAATTAGAGGTTCCTTCAAGTGTAGTGTATAAAGTGCATGTGTAGCGGAACTATTATTTTTGAGCCTTGTGTCTGATTGTATTGTACGTTCCCCTAAAGTTACATTTGAAGTTGCAATGTCTTCGGTTACTTTGGAACGAGAGTTCATTTTACATTTGGAGATCATAAATTCTCTTCTGTTCAATTGACTTCAATTCTTTATTTTTTACTCATAAAAGTGATACCCTTCCAGGGATTGTAAATTACATCACAACATTTATGCATTGATAATAATAGATTTATAAAGTAAGCATACTTGAGTGGGAGAGATAATTGAGTTAAAGAAGATAATAATAATTATAGGGCCTTATTAGTGCAAACTTGACTTCTGAATTACAACTTGTGACTTAAAATATATAGCGCGAATTTGTTTTACAGTTAGTACAAGCAAATTGTTACAACTTATAGCTTATAACTTTTGAAAAATAGAAATCTAATTGTCATCCCAAGGTTACCTATGGAAAAGTTAAAAATTCAAACGAACTTAATTTGATATAGGGCTTACCTATTGTGTAAACCAAATTTAGTATAGGGCTTAGCTATCCCGTGAACTGAATTTCAGCACGGCCCTTAGTTATTACACAAACCCAAAGTCGAACATTTGAGATTGTGTTTGGGTTGTTAGCGTTTGACGAGTGGTCCGGCTCTTCCCAAAAATTGTATTTCTTCGTTCTTTATTATAGGAAAGATTTTACGGCTCCCTTATCAATCCTGCTACATAGTTCATCTTTATGATGAACTGAAACAGGGATGAATAAAAAGTATAAAAATGTGGAGCCAATTGACAACAAAGTCAGAAACAATCTATTGGCACTGTGAATTGTGATTCAGACTGAATATGAGAATGGTGAAATAAATTAGCATCTAAATCCACCTCTGACCTTAGACAATTTGGAAAGTAGAAGTGCATGACTCATTCTTTATTATTTTAATGTGTAGGTAATCACAATTGCATTATCCTTTTAATTTATAGCCAAAC
>JAQFZA010000958.1:0-11725 GCA_034695115.1 Desoria olivacea
GCCCCGGGGTTTTTCTTCGCATATAAGTATGCAGGGAGTTGATAGCACAAACTTTTACCCGATCCCGTGGACAAAATAGCTAAAGTTGATAGACCTTTCAATACCCTTGAAATGGCTTCTAGTTGTCCACCCCGGAACTCATCGTATCCGAACAGCTTCAAGGTATCTTTTAAAATTGTCTCTTCTTCGCCTATAAAGGAAGGAATACAAATCGATGCACAAAACTTATTTTCTAAACATGGCTATGGCTATGTAAAGTTCAAAGTTCAGTGTGACTGTAACTGTAATTATTATTTACTACCTTGTGAACACAAAATAGATCCCGTTTCAAATCCAAAGTATGGAGGCACAGTTTTAGCTTTAAGAGTAATCGGAGAAGTATCCTGTGTGGAATCATTATCAATCTGAAATTCTGTGTCTGTACTTTTTAAATCCATTTTAGCACTGTCTTCTGGTAATTGTGAGTATGATGGCAAATTGTCTTGATTTTCCTCTTTACTTTCTGTAGAACCGTAAACATTTACTCGCTTGCTGTTAACACCAGACGTCTGTCCCTTTACCATCCTCGCAACTTCTTCAATAGTTGGGAATGGGCTGTTGTCAACCTTATCTGGTTCCTCGTTTTGTAAAGAATCTGAAAAAAGAGTAAATCTTGAAATTATATAAATATTCTTATTAAAAAATGCTCAGCTTTTGTAACTTCGTATTATTTTGCATACCTTTCATGCAGAACTTAGCAAAATGTCCAGCTTCCCCACAATTACGACAGGTAAAATTTTTAATTTTGTCCTCCCTGCTAGCTGACGCTTTCTTAATTTTCCAATCATTTCTCTTGACTTTAGCTCCAGATATTCTCTTTCTTCCCTGGACGAAAACTTTTTTTGTTATGTCAATTCTGACGAAATTTTCAATCAACTTTCCAGTGGTTACTTTCCTATAAATTTACAAGCCATAGTACATACAAAAGTCAGTGCTTGATTCACATTATTATCCGAACATACAAAATACAAAAGTCAATATGAAATACATACCTTTGAAGAGCTTCCTTATTCGTTAATCTGGCTTTTCTAGTTCCCTTTAGTCCGGTCGGAGCGGACGCTCCTTCGTTGAAATACTCGGACGCTGTGTTTTGATTATAAGATGATGTCGACGGTCCAGCGATGGTATCGGGATTTTGATTGTTATTAAAAGCTTCATTTTTTAACAAACTGCTCGCTTTAGATTTATTCACACGAGGTTTTCTGGTTACTTTTTTTTCCGCTTTTGGGGTAGTCCGTGTGGTTTTTGTTTTTGAAACTCTGGATTTACTCTTCTTGGCACTAGGGTTAGCGGATGGAGGACTTGATGCGTTGGATGATATAACGGTAGAATCTACATCACGTTTAGTTGTGAGCGGTTGTTCATTGGTACTTTCAACACGCACTGGCATTAGTGGTAATACCCTTACAGCGTCTACGGTTTCCGATGACTTGGATGCAGCAGTAGTAGCAAAAGGCCTGGCAGTCGTTTTCTTCGCAGGCGATCCGTCCCTTTTGAAAAACTTTCTAGGAGATTCTGGTTTTGTAGGGCTAGGTGTAACCAGTACAAAAGCCGGACGTTTTACAGGGCTGCGTGCAGGTGAAGATGGCGATGAGCTTGTGTAAGAGAAGTGATTTGATTTTGTTATGTCTGAAATGGCTTTTGTGTTGATTGTTTCCAAGTAAAACTCCTGAGGTGGGCAAGAACTGTTATCGTCTTCGAAGGGTTCATCTATTTGGGGCAACCGAATGTCATAGTACCTACTATCAGTTGCCAGATCTAATCCTAAACAATTAAGCGATGGGGTGTCAACACGTTGGAGGGCTTGAAGTTCCGCCTCATCCTCCTTATCTTGCCATTCTGTGAATCAAATCAAACCAATCCAACTAAATTGTATGCATGACATTACATTCATCAAATTCAGTCCGCTTTAATTTTCATTGATAAAAACAAAATACTTTTCTAGAAAAGTGTGTTATTTTTCAAAAACCTAAAATCTTCGCAACCTCGCAGGGCGCAGAGGAGGGAAATGACGAGTCCAATAACCCTTACAGCCACGGGGACATCAATTTATACGCATATTCATTCTGCTGTCAGGCCGTCAGGGTCTGTGGTGTACAAATAATGAATAACGTAATAATATTATTTAACTCACCCTCCACGAGCCGGATCTTGGCCTGGATGCTCTCCTGGCTTTCATTTGGCCAGACCAAGAGCTTGATAGATTCACCCTTCGAGGTTTCCACAATCTTCTTCTCCATCTCCATCCTGAACCTGTTTTTTTAAACAAAGATGTTGACACCCAATTCGAAAATAACTTGAATGATAACAAACAACAACAATCAACTACATACGGAGCTCCACTCGTAATTAATTGTTTTGGGATGGCTGGAATTTAGAACAATTCACAATTGTGTACGCAGAATAAATTGCGAGGGATGGAAACAATTCATGAAAGAGGAAGAGGTGTGAATGTATTTCAAGTGTCGTCGGTCTCGGTGGTGGTGGCATATTTCCTTCACCTTCAAAATCATTCGTCTCACCATCCCCCGCACATCCTTTCCTGCTTCTACGCCTTTTATCCAGGGCTTCGGGTGGGTTTAATCCCTGGTTTAATGGTTTTAATGTGCTTTGCCCACTTACTCCATGGGTTTAATGGGTTTTAATCGTTTGAATTGATTTAAATCCGTTTTTAGAATACATTACTACAATTAAGTCCAAAACCTCCAAAATGAAAAAAAAGAGTATGATACACCAATCGAACCGTAATTTCATGGTGAACACGAAAATAAAAAAAACTGCGTCATACAAGTAAAACTTTTCTGAGAGTCGAAAAACCGGGTGAAAACCGGATTTATAAAAAAAATCGAACTCTAAAATGTCCAAGCCGAAAAACCCATACGTATGCTTAAAATGTAGAACAAAGGTGACGAATCCACTTTTTCGAAATTGGCCATAGCTGACCCACAAGGATTTTTCTAAGGGTCACTAAGGGAAAGGGGATGAGCACCGTTCATTTGTAAATATTTATGGGCGAAAATTGATTGTTCATTCGGCTAGTATCCATATAAACCTTTGCTTAAAGGGTTTTACTTGTAGCTTGCGTTTTTACGCTTAAGTAGGTCAAGCATTGGGTTGTAGGACGGTGGTCATAAAACCATGGGTCATAAGTACTTCGGTCATACCTTATTAGTCATAATATTTTTTAATATTTAATTTACATTCACTTCCAATACAGAGAAATTCAATATGCAACAATAAGCAAGAATAATCAATACTTATTTTTATATAGCATTTTGGTCATGTTTGCCCATATAATTTGATAAGCTTAGGGTTACATGGTAACTAAGGTTTAAAACCCCTTGGCTATACCTATATTCATTGGGGCTATAATGTCAAAAGAGTTTACATCCAGCAATTGGGCAGGCTTAAGATTAGAAAAAATACAATGAAGTGTACAAGGTGTTTAAAGTCATAGTTACTCTAGCGGTGGAGGAGGTGAGCCTACCTAAGACTAAAAGCTGGAAATACCCTTGGGAACCCAGCGTGACCACTTGGATACGAACTTCAAAAAATCCCTGTGGGGTTCTGTCTGAGCAACATTTTGGTAGGATCTGTCTGGTGAATCTGGTCACAACAATCGGTAGCCAACAGTCCACACTTCCACTTACATCGATAATTTAAAATTCAACGTGGAAGGAGGACCCAACAACCCAACCACCACTTCAACATAATTTAGTATTGGGTGGGCTCACCTCCTCCAACGTTACACTAACTATGACTTTAAACAGTGTCAGTTGTCGGGACAATTAAAAAGCGAAAGCAATACTTTCTTAGCTCTATTTGACCTAATTTCAATCCTATTTCCAATTATCAAACTTGTGCTTCTTGTAAATGTACATACAGTTTCCAAATCTGTAGAAGGTTGAAGGAATCCGAAATAGTTCTCGAATTATTTCAGATTTTGAGGGAAAATGAAGAATTGTCAGATTTCAGTACCAAGTAGAAACAGATCCCTATTGTTCTCGATAATCGTATTGATAAACGTTATCGTCATAACTTATTATGTCTACTGGGAGGGAAGTGAGGTGAATCAATTGTTAGCTTCTCAGAAAATTAACCACAACTGTAAGTTTTACCAATTTAAATTAATCGAATTGCTTTCCGCCAGGAAATCAGTTGGATACAAACCATACATTATTACGGAAGTATTGTGCTAATTCGGTTGAAATATGTTTTGCGAAATGTAAATTCAGTACAATATAAGCTCAATCTGCTCTTTTTTAGATTTTAAAGACGCAGAGAGGGTCCGAAAAATCGGACTAATCTTGAATACTTCAACTTGTCAAATACCAAATTTCGATCCTTGGGATGTCGCTATCCTTCCATTTATCTCCAAAAGTACGTTAGCGTTAAGTAAAGAAGACTGCCGGAAATCCAGCTTTAATTGGACTCGTATGGAGAATACAGATGTACTTAAAATATAACAACATATTCAATTACCAGTTACAATTGTGTAGACAGATTTTATTGACAACTTGCTCTCTTCAAATTCTTTTATCAGGAGCTTGTTTTTGATGCAGAACAGATGATGGTAGATGGCTATCCATTTAAAAACGCTACATGTTGCTTCAAGATAGTCCGCAGGGTACAGGAGGCAATAGATGACCATGATTCGGATGCGGATAACTTAAATTCGTAAGGCATTGGTTTCAATCGTTTATAATTCAATCTCTTGAAGTTTAGTTTAACACGAAGGAATTAATGTACCATCTGCTTTTGTAAACTTATAGATACTCAAGCTGTACCCCGATTTTTAAAATGAAAACAAAAATATCAGCCGAATTTATAATGGTCCAATGCTTACAGTCTCTTCCCTCTACTGACATCGTGTATCGAGGATTTCATGCCTCTGCCCAGTCAAACAGTTCCTCCACGACAGAAAGTAAAATTAGACATTGGAAAAAAATAGAGGACCGACCCCCAAACATTTTCGTCGTTGGAATAGATGCAATGTCCAGGCTGAATTTTCGTAGAAGCATGCCAAAGACTCTGAAGTTTTTATATAATCTTGGAGCCGTGGAAATGCTGGGATACACAAAGGGTTGCATATTCTCTAGTTACACTTGGAAATTTATTTGAAAGCCATAAATCGCGCTAATCATGGATGTTCACTTTGTATTTATGAACAGTTGGTGAGGCTACGTTTCCCAATTTGGCTGCTGTCTTAAACGGATATGCAAATACTGACCTGGACAGAATATGCTTTTCTCCAACAAGTAACCTTTTCGATTGTCCCACCTGGATCTGGAAGCGGTTTGACGCTGCAAACTACCTAACCGCCTTCACGGAAGATGCTCCGTCAGCTGGAGCATTTAACTGGTGGGGGAACGGGTTCGTTCAGCAACCAGTGGACTTCTACGCCAGGCCTATTTTTATTGCAGCACATGATCAAGGCAATGTGTCTCTGAAAATGGTGAAAAAAGACTGGGTAACCGATTTGAACATTTTGTCATCGAAGTTGAAATTGATTGCCTCCAACTCATTCCAGCTCGTCCATATAATTAATTGTTTTTGGATCAATCAAAATGGGAAAACTCCCGTCCTCACATGTTTTAGTCCCGTTCCGATGATCTCCGAAAACACATAATGATCCGTCCTGCCGAATATTATAAAGTTTCCAAAATCAGATTATCATGTTTTGTAGGTTAGATGCTTCTAACTAGATTATGCCTATAAATATCTGGACGAGATGCTCTACGGAGCTGCTGGAATGGGTTTGGGTACTAATTAAGCTAGATTTACTGTAACGATATTTTTGTGGTTACACATCTAGAACAGTCGCATCTATTGCATTGGCCACCAATCGAACGATGACGTTATAATCGCTTACTTAGAAAGTGTGATGGACATCGCTGTAACTAAAAACGCTCCAGTATTCTCCCTTTCCTGGAGCACCACCAACTCTCACGATAATCCAAATGCTGTACAACTTGTTGATGAAAACTACGCTCAGCTTTTCCAAAGATTAAGTGATAAGGGTTACCTAAACAATACCATTGTTGTCCTCATGGGAGATCATGGCTATCGGTACGGTCACTGGAGGGAAACACTTATTGGATATTATGAAGACAAGCTTCCAAACTTCTGGATAAGTCTCCCCCCCTGGATTCGTGAGAAGTTTCCGCAATGGCAGGAAGCTCTAGAAATTAACTCCAAGTATGTTTTAATTTATATTAACGGTAGTAAAATTAATACCTAGTTTAAAAATGATTCTGTTAATTTTTAGAGAATTGACGTCTCCATTCACATTTTACTGGACATTGCAGCTGATCCTTGACACCTTCACGAAGACAAGCAGCCAGAAGGAGGGGGTGGATCGCAAAAGCGAAAAAAGTATTCCACGGAAATTTAAACAAAATTTCTTTGAATCTGGTCCGAAAGGTAAAACCTGCGATGATGTTGGCGTCCCAGACACTTATTGTGCATGCTACCCGGTACAAATGGTGGATTTAAATGACCCGATACTTCGTGATGCAGCTTTATCAGCTACTAAAGATGTCAATAACAAGCTCACGAAAGGCATTCAAGGGAACAAATGCACACCTCTAAGGCTCAACAAGATTACGGCAGGAGCAGTGAAGAGAGTCTTAGGGAAGTGGAAATACATCGTTAGGTTTGAAACCACACCGGGGGAATTTTTTTTTGAAGCTGAGGTTAATTATTTTACCAATAATCAAACTTTCGAAAATATTCCAACCGCTATTCAACGGGTTAACAAAATTAACTCAGTTGACGTTGCATGTTTAACGGACCTGAAGTTACAACTCTTTTGTTACTGTCGTCCCTTTTCTTATTAAGTTTGGTTTAATTTAAAATCAAAATTATCTTATTTACCTATATTGCTATTTATTTATCACTCAGTTTATCAGAATGTCAGTTCATAAATATTTACCTAAATTGCTATTTATTTATCAGTGGTCAATTTTGTCAGTTAAGTGTAAAATAAAAATAAAGATGGGAAAGATCATCAAATCAACTAATTTTATTAAAAAACGTGTACATATTCAAAAAAGAGTAAAACCTTCGATTTTTTTTAGTAAACGTTTACATATCTTTTATGGTCGATTTGTTTTAAATTAAAGGAACCTTTTGATATCCCTCACATTTGTTTCCTTTTATATCTCATTCGAAAGATGGGTCTAATCCACATCCACTACAATGCCGTTGTATACAAGTAGATGATACAACACAATGTCGTTTTTAAAAAGGTTTCGGAAGGACAAAATCGGAAAACGGCACAGAAAAAAGAATTTAAAATAAATACAATCATTTAATATTTTAATTGCTAACGGCACTTTCAAGGATATTATTGCTTTGGAATTGTTTATGATCCATGTATACTTAAATAATATTGGTAATCCATAATCAAATTCATTGCTGTACTCATTGTTAAACACATCACACATCGCTTTTGTTCTCAAGACTCAAGACTGTTCGTTTTTTAGTATAATGCTTACACAAAGTTACCAACACTGGATTTATTTGGATATTTTATTGGATCGGAGAATCGGAGATAAACAATTTTTTAAGAAATGCAAATTAAAGATTCCAAATTATTTTTGCTACAAAATACTTGAAAATAACGGCATGAATAAAATTGATTTCAAATGTTTAATTATTTTCAGGATTTAAACAAAATAAATATGGTAAATCAAGGGCTTCGGGTCGTCATATTTGGGATGGCGTCCTACCCTTTAGTTTATATGGTTTCCTTCTACTCGGAGCTACGTTATCCAGTAAATGAATTTTGGTTGGAGACAGCAATTCATCAAAATCGCTTGCATATGGCCAAACTAAAATAATTATTCACAAGAAACTTAGTTTCCAAAATTGTGCAGACAGTGAGATATGGATCGCAGATAGTCCAGAGTGGTGACAGCAGTATTGTAGGTTTCTACTATCAACCGAAGCCGTTTGTCTAGCTGTCTATATAGTTTTCTGGTGAGCTCTCGAATATCTCCCATTAACTTCTGAATTTCTACATCCCAGTGTCGCTGTTCATTTTGTAAAATTTCAATTGATTTCCACATAGTTGGATGGGATCCATTACATAGCGTATTCATCCTACAGTGCCAACCTTCTACTGAATTATTTTTGCGAGGGATACATTCAACGAAACGATCATAGCAATTCCAAAAATGAATGGGAAACAAAAATCTTCCAGAGGCACGAAATCTAGAGCACCAAGAGACCAAGACCTTGCATACCGTCTCGAAACAATTTATTTGTAGCGTATTCGTGAGTAAGACCCTTTTCTTGAACCTTACGATAAATGCTTTGACCCAAGTGGAAAAAGCATCCTTTGAGATTAGCCAGGGGAAATACTTTGCTACACGCATTGATGTCTGCTATTTCAAAGTCCATCAACAAAGTCTACGGGCTCGTAACCTGTCCCTTAGTGTTGCATATGGCCTGCATAACTTCCTTGTAGTTGGTAGTCTTCTTTCCAAGAAGACTTGTTGGTAATACATTTTAATTTATGGACATTTGGTTCAACTTTAGAAGCAGTAGGTATATAAGTTTTAAACAGTAAAATACAAAAGAAATAATTGTAGACTTGCGACGGCTTTAAAGTCCATTAAACCCACTGTGCTAGGTTTTATGGGCCAAACTGGGGTTTTATGAAACCCTGCTTTTACCTGATTAGCTTGGGAAAAATATCTAAAGAGGTTTTATCATAAAACCTCTAACTTTTATGTCATGTGAAATAAAATGCTGGAACTTAAATAATGCGTCAGTTCCGGTGCGGTTAGCCTTTTAGGGTTTCTAAACGATGGGGTCATCCATACTCTCCGATACTTCAGTAATTACATACGGAGATTGATCTTGATTGTAGTTGTACTGATACATACATCTGCCTATTCATTATGAAAGTGTCGAAAAGTCCTCTCCTGAGACTCCCTCATGAAATTTTGATATTAAGAATTTCAAATAAAGGATATTTATTTACTATTTCTAGGTGTGTTTTAAAAAGTTTTGTCTGATGCCAAATTCAAGCGTCAAAATCCTTTCATTCTTCGTTTTCATTACAACCAAAAGCTTCACAGGAGAGGCTGTACCTCAAATCTAGAAAAACACATAGTTGAGGAGGTCAATATTTATCCCATTAACTTTTCATGTTCTATTGGAGTTGAGCTCATGGAAATTTTGAAGATGGAAAGCTGGAATAAGCAAACACGGAAATGCAAACTTATTTCCACATACTGAGATCAAAACGAGAACGTCTTACTGTATGTGGGTTTGATACTTCTAGTTCTAACTTCTAACTGTAATCAAAGCCAAGTGGTGGGTATTCCATTAATGTACGCTGATTATTGCTGATAGTTTTTACTATGCGTTGTTGTCAATAAGATAGGTCATCCTTGCAGCTAAAACTCGTCAACCCCATCCATAGGTTGGGGATTCTATGTTGGCAAAACAGTTGCCATTGTTAAGATGGATTCATTAAAACTCTCCAGTAGATAATTAATGAAGTGGCGGAAGGACCAAGCGAGGATAACGTCACTTCTACACCGCTTCTACCTCAGGGAGAAAAAAAGTTATGATGCCGGTGTCCTCATTTACATTTAGCCCAGAAACAAGGATTTCAAAGAGGCCTTTGTACAGTTAGGAGGTGGATGGGGTAATTAATACTAAATGATTGAGCATTTACTTCCCCCACTGACATTTCTACTCATCAGCTCCCTCGACCATAAGTAACTTACTTTTGTGAACACAGAAGAAGATAAGAAGATTGTCTAAAGATTTAGAAGAGGTTTGGCCACATGATGTCCTCTCTGTTGTATTTGTGTACAAGTATGCATGTTTACAAAGTGATTGTGAGGATGATAAGCATGGAGCTTTCTAGTTCTAGTCAAGCAAGGCTTGTTTATCTCTTTGTGCTGACTGTTGAGCTGACATGGCTGTATCGAAGACGGAACCCCTCTTCGGGAAACCTAAGTCATTAACGGCTCTTAATTACGCCTGAATGTATTTGTAATCAGAAATAAAGTGAAAGCAATGCCACAACACTCCATTCGGTGTTCAAACAGAAAGGATTCAAATTTCATAATCCTTAAAATGCTTGATTGAATTATAAATGAATGAATTGAACGTTATGAAACGAATTGTTTAACAGAAGCTGTTGCATACTTCATTTCCATGCTTAATTTTAATTTTATAGTCTAGAACTGAAGGCAAACAAAGCAGTGAGACAAAGAATTATTGAACCTCAACAATGGAGATGGAAGCCAAAGACAAACTATTGTTTGAACACAAAGCATCCACCCCAAGGCTACTTCTTCACAGTGGACTTGATAAACTTTTTATGCATGTAAAATATAATAACAAATAATAAACAATAAATTGGAGACAAAAACAAAAACCCTTGGCTTTTTGATATTAAATGAATATGCTGAATGTTTGTAATTTTTAATGCATAAACCACCAACTGCAGAAATACAACAACAATCCCATAAACCAAAATCCATGTTAATGATGCATAAAGATTTTAAGCAGAAAAAAAGTTCCTCAGGGCTGTGGAGGACAAGCTGTGATGGTTTTGCGTTGCCTCCGTCCACTGAGGATCTACGATCTTGTACCTCACATGAGAAAAGTTGTATTTGAACTCTGTCGAGGTTTCAAAGAAATATTGTTGGTATCAATCCTACTCATTGTTCTTCTATTCGTCTTTGAGTCATAATATGGAGTTCAGATGTTCGGTGGAAAGATGACAAGATGTAGCGATCCAAATGTAAAGGCTCGTGAAAACTGTACAGGCATTTTTAAGCGGAGAATTTTTTTCACCAAGCTGAGACTTGACCCTGGGCCTGGCGAAACCTACCCTTCCATGTGGGTCCATAGAGTTTTTGGTAAGGTTTTTACTTTTTTCCATAATAACTTCCTTGTGTCTCTAGTCTCAAGTAGTGGTTTACCGTTATTTGTTTATAAATACTTTTTATTGATTCAGGTCAAATCCTCGAAGGTTTGACTTTGACAACATCGGAAATACGATGCTTGCTTTGTTTGAGACCTTAAGTTTCAAAGGATGGCTTGATATTCGAGACGTCCATGGAAAATCAATCCAATCAATCTATTCAATGGTTTTATTTGGGAAGAATTCTTATTTGTTCCAATACTTAATTGCAATTTTTTTATTCTACAGATGCATTACATTTACATTCATGTGCTTTTAGTTTTGGGATGCATGATCGGAGTCACCCTTTTAGGCGGTGTTGTTATTGCCAAATATTCCCAGAACAATAAGGGACAGCGCTCCTTTCTGTTGACCAGAGGCATTGGTGTGATTTAAAAAAGCGTTTAAAGATCGTTCAACCTCTTCACTTACCCCCAAGGTCTGATGGTCACCGAATTAGAGCATTTGCTTATGATGTCACTCAGAATATTTGGTTCAAGCGGTTCGTTGCAATGGCTGTTCTACTAAACAGTTCCCTTCTGTGTATTTGGGTATGATTTGAAAGATTAGGTCATACATTGCAAAAAAACAGCTTGTAATGTTTAATATTTTCTGAAATTATGTAGTGGGAAAAAGAAGGGGATGCAACAGTCACACTATCGTCGGTTTCAACGTGTCTAACATGCGTATTTGTTGGAGAAGTTTTAATGAAATTGCTTTCACATTAAGAGGCTATTGGCAGTCCCGAAG
>JAQFZA010000959.1:0-11724 GCA_034695115.1 Desoria olivacea
AAAGCTTGTCTGACTGGTTCCCTCTCCGGGTTTATTATACTCTAATTACCTATTTAGTCTTTCAGTCAACAAGATGACTATGAAATTCCCTGGAAGAATTTATAAAGAAATTGAATACATCTTTTAAACTTGAAGTATTAAACTTTGCAATGGATTAATTTCGCTATTTCATTAAACCCTGTCTGTACAGTATGCAATCATATCATTCAACAGCTTTAAGAATACAGATTAAACATGTCGAAGTTTTTGTAATCATTCTTGTTATAGTCAACAATTCTGCAAATGATTATTTGATATCAGTCATCATTTCTTCCAAAAAGCTTTGAACTAAAAATAAACTATCATAACCTCATAACCCAATGAAGTAATTGCTGTAGGTCTGCGGTAGGATTGGTACGTACAATATTTATTGGAAATTCTTCACCTGAAAATTTATAATGACTAATAATGAGCAGCCCATGTAAATATCACAACTTTAACGTTTTTCTCAGTCTTAAGGGTACATTGTTTAACCAACTAAAAATCAGGTTCATCGACTCATCCCTCTGATCTGATCTATTAAACGCACATCATGTTAATACAATCAACCCACTCCCAATTACTACTACCAAAAAACGACACGCACGAAGCCAAAAACAACGAAAACTCTGCTTTCATTGAGACCCGATATTTGAATAAATATTAATCCTGAATGCCTGAATCCACAAAGTTATGATTATTAAAGGGCAGCAGATTTGTGGACTTTGTAGTTAACGTGGAATGTAACTAATGTAACCTTCTCAAAGGCTTCAGCGAAACTGATTGATCAACCTAATAGCCCAGAATCTGTCTGCTGTACACAGCAATAGTGAAGCACCTATATGAGTAATCTCCTTTGGTCCCTTAATGATATTGAGTCTGAATAAATTATTTATCAACTGACACGACCTACAAACTTGGTATAAATCAGATGTTTATTTTGAAGAATTTACCAATAAACAAGTGAATACAAATTTTACACCTCCTTCATTTCACGCAAACGTCTGACTGCGGATCGAACTGACGCTGCAGCGGTTGTTGAGTAAACCCAGGCACCCCCTGAAACAATCCAAATAGACACCCGTATTAAATCTTGTTTACACCTGGCGGCCTGACCCTTGGTGTTACGAATTACTATTTTGTACTTACCAGCTACGGTTCTTCTACAGCGTTTGCAGGACCAGATACCGACACAGCTTCGTTTCATGGCATCCTATTAAAGAAATATAATTAGAACAGCTGAATTTCAAACTTCTACATCCCCAGATGGTGGATGGTCAAACTCAAGCAAGGAACATTAAAAGATCGACCTCATCATAAATTCCAAATATACAAAGTGAAGATGTACCTTTCCACAGAAAGTGCAGGTGTACTTAGAATGTTGAGTTATCTCCATTTTCTTCACCATCTTTCTGAGGGAAGCTCCATAACGTGTACCGTATTTACCGGTGATTCCAACTTTCTTGGTTCGTTTCGCCTATTAAATACATCAAAAAATCATTAAAAATTAAACCCTTCTTCACCTGTTAAACTTTAAACATCGAAAGCATCCAACAATTGAACTAAAATAATAAATGAGCTAAATATTGAACATTAACAATAACAAAGTGAATAATGACAAATGAATTTTATCAGAATTAAAATCCCGTTCTTTTGATAAATTCACACTTCCCGACCTCAAAATGTCCCTAGCACATTACAACGTCTCTTCCTTAACAAATTGCAGTTAGTTTAATAGAAATTACTTACCATTTTTAATCGAAATTTGTGGAAATTTCCTCAAAACTTCAGCCGAATTTACTGAAATTCTCTAAGCAGGCAGCCTCGTGGTTCAGGATGTGCAGATCTTGCCAAACAAGACGGGAAGATGGCCGGTCGAGCTTTCCTCTAGCTTGAACTCTCCCTCGTGAGTCCCTCTGCTAATATTGTCTCAAAAGTAATGTTCACATTTTATGACGCTCGACATACCGATATGTACATAACTTTTGAGACGAAAATTCATCTTAGAATTCTCTATCAGTGGATGTGATGTGGGTAAGGTAAGACCACTTGCCCCCTCGGGTTTATATTTTAACATTTTAAAAATTTACCCTCGCTGTCCCTATGAATTTAGACGTTCGGAATTTGCAGTTGACCTTTCACCTTTTGGTTGCCGCATACCCACGATGAACGAATTGGGAGACTATCAGCTTTGATGCTACACAATTGTCCATCAATTAATTTAATACGAATAATATTTATTGTATAGCATAATATAAATGCATAAATCCAACAATCCCTATAATATACTTTAGTATTGTACTTTCAAACTATAGTAGGTGCTGAAGATCAAATTATATTGTACGGTGGGAGTGCTCGAGTGGTGGGAATCTAATTTAGGATGCTTGATGATGGATGACATGACATCTTCGCATAATGTATGAAAATTAGGTATACATGCATACAGATACATTTCATTTATTTATTTCACAGGTCACAGGTACTGTACAAACATTAAAATACCAATGAATTGACGACAAACATTTTCGGATTTTGTGTTGATATTAAAAGCAGTTTCTTTAGTAAATGCATACAATGCAAACATTTTTCAAAATCTAAAACTCCTGTTCCTTCTTTTATAGATATCTAAAACTGCCTAAATCGTACTGATACAACAGGACTGCCTTTAACTAGATTTCAATCATAGAATTACATACTAGAACTAGACCCAAGTTTAAATACATAAAGAATAAAGACGCTGGTGTGGGTGGTTCAGTCCTGCTGTGTACTACTCTCGCGTCTTCTTGAGTAGGAGAAGATGCGAATACATTCCATAATATTCATAATTTATGAAAACCATTTTGAATTGCAAATGAACATATGCAAGGTAAATAGCAAAGGTATATACTAAACTAAACTAGATTCTAAATTATAATGTTATGTTGAAGCAAAGTGCACTGGGAATTTTGCAATTTCCAAAGAGTGGACTTCCATGATTTTTTGCGGTAGTGTGAAAATATACATCATCGGGATTGTGCAAGAAGACTTCAAGTTCACCACGGACATGATGGCAAATGCGAATAGTCAATCATTAATCTTTACAAGTCAAGAAGACACTTTATCAGATTGAAGGAAAAGGAAGATGGGAAGTTACTACTGGCTACTTGAAGCACATGATCATCCAAGCGCATATCCTCGCCGAGAAACACCGGCGAAGAAGAGTGTGAAGAAAAGCCAGCCTACTTTCCACAAATCACAAATTGAACAGTCCAGAGTCCACAATTCCACAATTTCTTTAACATTAAAGTTCAATCTGCCAAACTCCTCGTCCCCCTCGTCCTCATTCCTCTGTGTACATCAGGCGCCGTCACATCGTCCGTCAAACAACTCGTAAGTAATTTTCCCAAATTCCCAAAGGTAACTTCCCCGTAATTCCTCCTCCTCCAGTAATTTCAATTATTTTCCAGCATAAACTTCTTGTACTCCTCTAGTGTAATTATTGTAAATTGTAGGTAAACTAAACGTGTAAACGGACAAACCATGCCTTCGGGCTTTTAGATTAGGACAGTGATTAGATAATATCGTTCTCACACATCACGGTCATTTCGCATTTGTAACTTTTCTGCCTTGTTTCCTGTAGAACCTGCCAGACTCTCGATTGACTCAGTCCAGTGAACAACCGTCTACTTGTCCAGTCCATTTTATCCAGCAACATTCACCGGTGACTTCAGATTCTCATCAACCAACAAACGCAACATGTCTCTCCAAGAAGTAAGCTCATCTGTAATTAATTATAAAGTTGGAAGTTGTTCCATCTTTCATGATTTCATCGTCTAAGAAGATACTAGGTCAATTTGATTATAAAATTGATTTTTTTAAAAATTATTATTTAATAATATAGCTTTTCGACAAAGCCGCGGAGCAAGTCAAGGTCCTGAAGGGAAAACCAACCGACGAGGAGCTCTTGGAAATCTACGGACTTTTCAAACAGTCTACCATTGGGGATGTTAATACTAGTAAGTTATCCCCCCTACCCCTTTTGTTTATTTTAGACATTTTAGTATTTGTCAAGTCAACATCAACTTCTTTGACGGTCGGAGAAGGGTATTCATACTATTCTGCATCTGCAAAGGGATTTCGGTAGATTTACACAAGTTACAGTCTACAGTGTTGAGGAAGAGTCAGTCATCATGATCATAAAAATTACACCGGCTTACCGGCTTCATAAATTGTAATCTCCTTTACTGCGAATGGATTTTTTTCGGGGTGTAACCGGTGTGTGTAGGTTGACGGAATGTACACATGCAATGAGTCAGGGGTGTTTGATTACTGATTAGTGATTGCGGATCTACGTCCATAAATTAACTTTATGACATCCTTAGGTTTTAACTGCAAACTGCATGGTACTCAACTGAGACTAATTATTAGCGAAAGGTTCAATATTAGCTGGCCATAAACCAATAAAGATACCTAATCTGGAAGTTTACTCAGGAATGGCTTATGAGAACTGTAAAAGAACTATTTTTCAGTGGTTTGCCAGTGTGTAGAATTTTCCTCCTTCATCGTTGCCGAAAATTGACGGCATTTAAACTGAAACCCATGAAATATTTGGAATTTTGGAAGGTCATATGTATATTGTACGCTTATGAAATGAATGAATAATTCATGAGGTTACTGTGTAGTTATCATATTTTCCTTATGCTATTTTGTATCGAAGGAAATCGAAAAGGTGGCACATTGAGCTAGATGGAAGGAGAATGCGATCGAACCCGAAGCGAATTAGTTGTAGTCCGTGATATGTATTGCTACGTACGTTCGTTCAAACTTCATAGTAAATTGATTTGATTGATTGCTGCTTGTGATTTGTGAGATATTTTCTTCCACATTTCAGTTCTCACAGAGACATAGGTATATAGTTTTGTATTAATGAGGTGGATATATATTCAATCTTCTGTGGGATCAAGGAAGCTAGGAAAAACAGAAGTTCCCATCGGCCTTCAAGTTCTTATATAGGTACGGCATAGAATGGTAGAACACATTACAATCTGCTTAAAGGGAAATCCTAGGTTGGAATTGGAATCCAAATGAGATTAGCAGTGGTCAATTTAGTTAGAACCCTGTTTGACCTAATTTGAAGAATGTCGGGATGAAGATGAAATGATGTCTCTCAACAGTTTTCTTTTGAGTTTGTATGGCAAGATAACAAAAATGTAGACGCTTTGAAGTGATGATTGGAATTTGGAATGATAGTAAAGTCTAGATATCACGCAATTTATTGAACAATTACAGACAGACCGAGGCTATGCATTCGATTAAAAGTACGCATTAAACTTTAATATAATATGCCATTTATAACATTTTTAGAATTGCGCAAAACGCATGCTTCGATAAAGCATGTTCCCCCCAACTCCTTTTCTGGAATTTAAAATGTTGAAATGCAGTACAGTTTGTTTGCGGTGAAAATATTAACTTGATTGTTTGTATTTTGCAGCTCGCCCAGGAATGTTGGATCTGAAGGGAAAGGCCAAGTGGGACGCCTGGAACAATCGCAAGGGTCTCGCACAAGAAGAAGCCAAGCAGAAGTATGTCGACTTGGCGAACACTCATGTCGCGAAGTATGGAGTTTAGAGCTTTAATCAAATAACTGTTCATTGTATTGTTATTTTAGACACAAAATTGCATTTAAAATTGGACTAATTGTCACTGTGCTTTGAATATATTCCGGTTTAATTAAAGCCTTTACTCGTTATGTGAAAAATCCCTGTATTTGTTTCATTTCTGCGAGCATGTAGATTTATAGATGTTAGCTCACAATTTATTACAGGTTTTTTATAAATTATGAGATCTAGAGTATGTAACACTGAAAGACTAGACTATGATCCATATAAAAGGAGGACATTCCCACTAGCTTGTAAATGTATTAATATACTTTATCGTTATCCTATTTTAATCAATCTTAGGGGAAATTAACACTTCTACCCTCGATAAACTCGTAATTAATTATACCATGTCACACATTTCAGGAAAGGAAACGCGAATTCCTATGATTTTACGCCGAAGATAAGGTATTTTATTTTCTAGGTATTACATATATACTTTTACTAAATTATGGATTATGGGTGCTATTTGTCCTCTGGAACATTTCCTATTGAAATCTACGTATGCTGACTCGAGAGATAATCTAGATGATCATAATCATGCAGAAAATATCATTCATTCACGATGACGGGATGATTGACAATTACCTACTGAAAATTGATTTGCTGCCCTCCAAATGTGATCAATTTTGCGCTGGGCTATTTGGATAGTGGGATGGACTGAATAAACCTTCGATGTACTGCTATTTATCTTTATTTGATTGCATGAGGTTCTGTATTGCTTTTGTTTTGTATTTATATGCCTATTATTTGTAAGAGATTGATATCGATGAAACGACAGAAAATCAATGATAAAACTCATCATCGGACAGATGAGACCGACTGGACTTCAGCGGATTCCGCTATCAAATTACAAATTGGATTTTTAATTCAGTATTGCTTGAAGCTTGTAACATTTGCATTCTAATCACATTCATTTTCGACAGGCACTTGGTGCTTATTAATTATCTCAGCTTATCAGAAAAATGCATGACTGTCACAAGTGTATTAATTCAATCACATCACCTGACTTATTTATTACTGATAACTCGAAAAATAATTGTGTTCGAATGAAGTTTAGGCTTATGTTATTTTAAAATGTTTTTTAATTATGATTTTATTTTATTTATTTTGATTATTTATTTTATTTTATTTTTTTTGATTATTTATTTTATTTTATTTATTTTGATTATTGATTTCATTTTTTTTGTAATTGTAAGTTTTAAAATGTTAAAAATAGTCAATACTGTCAGTATGTACTTGGCAATTGACTTCTACACACTTCCAATAGGGTTAACAGCTTTTAAACTTGAAATCGGTATATTCTAGTAACCATACTTTTTTGGAATTGTATTACGCTGAGAGCTTGTTGTTTTGGTAGTATGATGATGAACTGACACTTGTAATTAGTGCATTTGCATCCAGTTTGTATATTCAACAGCACATGGTTCTCTCCTTTTAAACCCGTCCACATTCAGTCTATTTTGTAGCAAATTAATCTTTACAGCCTCCCCTACCTCCTCCTGGTAGCTGTCCCATCTAATTTGCATGCTAATAATTGCATGATTAGTCATTCTTTATACTCGAGCCTCGAGGAAGCCTTGTACCTTAGAGTTGGTTCTGGCTGGCTTGCCACCATCGGAACGACGAAAATTCCCAAAAACAATGACTACAGCAATTCCTTGTCTTAAATAATTTGGTATTTAGGTCGAGAAATAATGACTTGGGATACCCAGCGAATTTCATCCACTTTCCATGTCATGCACATTCCTCATATTTATAAGATAAATATCAAACTCCGCCCTGACTACTCAATTAGCATATTTCCAACCTCCAGGCCCATACAAATAATTTGTCAAAGATATGCTATTTATTCTACCCCTATTTATAAAATGGCCCGTGGGCGCCCGAGCCGAGATATAATTACAAATGATATCATTTAGTACCTTTTGAGGGTAATAAAAACTAAATCTAAATGTTTCAAATCATGAAAACGTCTACTACTGAATTTTTAATGCATTTTATAGCTAAATAGGTTGCTGCAATGTAGACTTTCGATGCTTGTGAATGTTGTGAGGTTCTTAACTTGAGAGTTTAGACTGATCAAATCTCCCAATGCAATCAATAAATACTGAAGGGCTTAAAATCAAAAGCCTAATTTATTCCTTTCGTTATCAAATCCTGTATCAATAGTATAGCACGACATGACAGCTAGAATGATTTGGATTCAACAATCAAAGTATAATTCAACTTTAACCAACCCGGAACCAGAGACTTTCTTTATTCAAAACACATGCCGTACGTACCACAACATGCCTTTTCGCGAAGGAGATGGAAATGCTTAGCCTAACTAACTACGAGGTAACGGATCTTTAAGAAAAGCTCTCGTCATGTATCATGTCTCCTGCGTCTATTCAATATTACAATTTCTGACTTGACTAACCCATGAGCCCATGAACATGAACGTTGAACGATGAACTATTTCCTTTTGTCTGAAATCACCTTTTCGATTTTCGTGTGAGAAATACAGAGCATCGTTTGTTATTATTTACACAAGGAATTTTTAATCATACAGAAACGGTTTTGACCCTTTCGTGAATTCGTATTTCACTTTTTAATTAAAAAGAGAACTCGCCGGTAGGCAGGCCATGTCATTAGTTAGCATTAGCATCTTTGTGTTGTTGACCATATGCAGGTAGTATCATAACATAGCATAACATCTAATTATTTTTTCTCCACTTGATTAGTCATCACTGCTTCGAGATCAGCTTTATCAGCAGAGTAACTTGTTTGTCTTGATGACGATACTGATGCTGCTAGGTAGGTATTTGCTGACCAGATGCAATGGATAATCTTAAGCATTTTATTTGATAGTCACAGGCAGGACTTTAGAGTTTAGATACGCGTGGATGGAGGCATCATCCATTGTCCATTATCAAAGTGATGGGTCTTCTTAATCTTCTTTGTTTAATTGATTCAGTCTCGTATAATTTTTGAAGCTGTTAAGTTAAGGTAGGCAAATCCTAAAGACATTCCAGCACATCAGTTCCACGAGGAAGGTCCGTATAAACATTGGAAGGAAGGTATGTTTTTTTATAAATTTCTTGTCTATGAATCACGTATTTAAAGCGAGTAGATTTTTTAATCGTTTAAGCAAATGCATTCTTACAAGATGATTGCAAACTTGCTGCTTGAGAGTGTAGTATTTTATACATTCATTGTTGAAGTATTTGGTATTTTAGCTTTTGCTTTGCAAATTACACTGACCCGAAGACCGGTTTGCTAGGCAGAAAGTAAAATTCTAACATAACTTACATTAAAATATTCAAAATTGAATTCATGCTTTACTACACACCCTGAGTAGGTACGTAATAATTTTTACACAAGGATATATTAATTTATATTCTCCCAATTGCTGTACTTGTAGCCATTTCTGAAGGATAGCATTTAAAGACCTCTAAAACTGCAAACTCGGCAAACTTAAGTCATCCTAGTAACGAATTTCTAATCTTGAGCTCAGTTCTGTCGATTACGGGATCTTTTCAGTGCGTTGTGTGTTTTAAAGACATGTGCAGCATAATGCTAATTGTAAGCAGTAAGCATTAAAGTGATAATGAGATGATTCTTCGTTGCTTAAATAACATCATTCTTTTGGGATTCGTTGCAGGTGTGAATAGTATGTAGGAAAAGTCAAGTTCTTCAGCGTCTTGAAGTCTTCATATCATCCTGTACTTCTTTATTCCACACGTACAACATATATGTACTATCATCATCGTCTTTATGACAAGTCAGTCAGGACTGTCCATTCTTTCAGAGGAAACAGATTACATTTATTTGTTCTTCAGAAGTTGAGATTGGAAGTAGGAAGCAAGGATGCAACTGAAAGTCTGAAGTAGGTAAGTAATTTATTTTCTGTTTATCTTTTTACACAGACATTTTGATTTCAGTGATTCTTTAGTAAAAACATCATATTCTTTACTCCTATCAGTTGTCAGTGGTGGACGGAAGGACGGAAGTGAATGTGCATTAAGCGTCCATATCGATGTTGATCACGAGCCTCACAGCTATCAGCCAAAGAAGCAATCGAAAAGCGCAATAGTTTCTTAAAACCTTAAACTGTTTTAAGCCGTCATAATTACGGCGATTTCTGAGGTAAGAAATATTTCTAAAAACTAACAATGAATTCTTAGTTCCGTAGACATTTTCTAATGGAGGAAACACGTAGTCTTGTTCATGCAGTTGGTAAACATTTCTGATCAAAGACAATCGATCGTTTGTTCTAATGGTAATTGTAATTGTAACCGTTTGGCTTCAGGCAGAAGGGTTTTCATTTGTAATTAATTAACAAGTAGTTTTATTTAACAAGTCCTGTTGCAATTCGGAAGCTTAATGATAATTTAAAAATTTCCCTATTCAATATTCTTACCTTAACTAGAATAGGGGAACTAAGAAATGCTAATTATAAATGGAGGCATTGAAAGTATTGAAAGTGTGAGATATTTTTGGTTGTAAATTTAGCGATTGTGTTGTGTGATTGTATTTTTATTCCTGTTTTATTTTTTGCATTGTTACAGATGATTTTATAGTTCCGGAAATCTTCTCAGAGTGATAAACATTAAATAGAGCCAGAAACATAACAGGAGACAAATGATGTTGTCTGTGAACTGAAGAGTCCTTCAATGTTTAACATTTGCCGTTCTCTAATTCGTTAAATAAGTTCTCAAGAAGTGAAGTGCAAACTTATGTTGTATTATTAGTTGTATGTGTGAACACGATTAATTGTACGATCGGTGAAATCTAATCCTTTCTTCTCGCTTGAACTATTTCAAACAGTGTTAATACTTAATGGCTAAGTATGCGTAAAGTCGATTGATAAGAGCCGTCTGAAATTACTTCATGTTAAAATGCTAATACATACAAACGTTATGTATGGAAATGAAAAATGGGATTAGCTGAACATTTTGAACAATAACAAATAAGAAAAGCCGAGCCAAGAAAAAGGAAAAGTCTGTTTATGATACAAGACTTGTGATTAAGATAAGTTAATATAATTTATATTCTACTTGAGTTAAGGAGTTTAGATACAATTGTGAAGTAATACTTCGTAAGGATTTATAGCACGGAATCAATAGCCACAGATATACAGGATAATAGGAAATAGATTACTGGGGGTAAGCATGCATTGCTCTTGGGTTAAATTTTGACCCATTGTGTTTGTACATTATGATGAGGTATAAACATTTAATTGGATAGTTTGTGTATTGGATGGAATTAAGTTGTTTGGCTCGGTTTGATTGAACTGGGGATTGTGGCTCTATTTTATATGAAGTCCTTACGGATGGAAGAGGAAGAAAGGAAGTTCTTGTTTACAATTACACCTCCTATCATTACAAAACAAGATACCGGTTTACAAACAGTCTAAGACGGGAGCTGGTTACAACTGATAATAAAAACACTTGAAGACCTCAGAAAAATTGAACTAATTCTGAAACAGGATTCTAAAATCAGGTCTCATTGTTGGGTTCTTGGGATTAAGGCAGGTTTTGACACAGTTTCCATTTCTCTGTGTTATGACTGTACCTGATTTTTCGTCTCCGACCGGCGTATCTTCCTTTGGATCTTTTGTACACGAGGAGCTTTGAAACATTATTAAATTCAAGAAATTTACTATAAGACATCAGTCTAAAACGAATTCGTGAACTTGAAGAAAAGTGTCGATTATTCCGAATTGAAGGAAACAAAAGAAGATCAACAGTAAACATTTTCAAGATTCAAATTATGAATCAAGTGACTATCATTTTGAATTTTAATGTCCCTGTGGTTCAATAATTTCCTCGTTTTGGTCGGATAACCACAAGCTATTTACATTAATGGCTATTGGCTGACCTGAAATCTCTGTAAATTGATATTTTCAACCGAAGTTCGAGAAAATTGTTTGGCTGACTTGTGTTTGTTCAAACAGCACATGTAATCTGTAAAGATTCAGATTTCTTACAACTTACAACCCACCTCAACATTAACAAACATTGGTGAACAGAAACAAACCTTTCAGAAAGTCATCGAAAGCCAAAAGTGTTTCAAAAGCCAAGTA
>JAQFZA010000960.1:0-11710 GCA_034695115.1 Desoria olivacea
ATTTGAATTTTTACAGCTTGAGTTTTGAGTGGTATATGTTTCCTTGCCAAATACTGAGACGCAAAGAGACATCAATGCCAGCTGAGGTCTTAAAAATGGCCTGATTCACTTTCCTTGATAGAAGAGCTACACTTTCAGGCTCACAATGCAAGAAATGCTGACCTTGCTAGTCTGCTGCTTTCATTTTATTACCAGATTTGTATGTATGTACTTTCATTTATATAGATGGAATAACGTCAATAGGGTTTCAAATGGACATGGCATGGCTTCAAGAGGTCCTCTAATTAAAGAAACGCATAAATTAATCAATTTATGGAGATGTATCTTGCTAAATTTCAGTTCAAATTCTACAAGGAAATTATTTGTTAAATTTCAAAATTCAAAAAAAGAATGTGAGGTCCAGTCGAAAAGATTGTAGTAAACACAAGGTTACCTTTAACCTTTATTAGTGGGCCCTAACTGCTGTTGCCTTCGATATACTTTTATTTGTGCAGATTATTGTTAAACATAACAAAGCAAAGGTTAAGATCTTTCCAAGTTTTTCAACAAAGACCTTTGAATACCTTTCGTATTTAAGAAAGATTATCGTTAGCGGTTCGCATTTATTTTAGTGTATAATATTCTATATGAGGTACATAGTAGTCCAAAAGTTCATACGATGACCTCATATATACCAGCATTTCTAGGCTTCCAATTTCCCTGTCTTTATACATACAAGGTATAAAGTATAAAAAACGTTAAAAAACTGCAGCTTGCTAACAGTTAAAGATAATATATCTTAGAAAAAAGCTTAGGCACACAAACCACAGCTTAAGGGTCTGTGTATGTAGTAATCTAGTAGTTTCTGGAGGAGTTGTATGGTTCGCCAATTTTTCCTCATCAAGTTTATCCGATTGTGAAAGGGTATTAGTAGCATGGAAAGGGTTCTACGGTATTTTTATATCTTCTTAGTCCGCGTTTTTGTCTCCTCAGGGAATCTACTGAATCTTCTTATGTCTTCCCATTATACAATCATAAGAACTACTTACGGTATTGCTTCAAGACCGGTCAATTCTTGCACAGTTCCTTGGAAACTGTTGGAATGAAATTACCTGTACCTATACCAACAATGATGGGGAATTAGGCCTGCAATCAACTTAAGAAATTATCCTTTACTGGTTTTTTCGATCGTTTTGCTTTCCTCAATCCTTTGAACTTAATACCTCCGTGGGAAAGTAGGTACATGTTCATACAAATTGATATGATATATGATATATATATCAACGTCATAAGATACCTATACAAAAGCTGGAGTTTGGCTTAATCCGCCACACTTTTTCGAAAACACGGAAGAACGGAGGAGATAAGTAGATTTTGGTTTTTTGTACACATTTACGAATTCCCATAAAACGCATGGCATTTACCACCCACCAATGAGGATGGAAGACAGTGTCTTGAGGATTTATGGAGAGATTCTAGTGTAATATTTTGGCATTCTTTACAGAGACGGCAAGGTACAAAATTTAGTTATATAAACAGCAGAATATGCGTGTCCTATACTCGTATAACTTTCCTGAGAAAAATGAATCTCACAGACTCACATAAAGCAAAACATATATCACAACAAGTATAACATACGTAAAACCTAAAGCTCTGTGTTGTAGCTCCCTTTAAATATTTCATGAATCTGGATTCCGAATCAGAACAGTTCCTGAGCTTCCTACAAATCATGTATAACTTTTGTAAACGCCATATCCTCGGGATGAATGCTTGATCCCCTCCATTTCAAAATTCCTTGCAATTTTCTATACTCTAAGGTGTAATCTACACATTGGAAAGCGCACAGATTTCTCTAGAGAGTGGCCTGAAATTCTAGGGCATCGTTGCATGAGGTCCAGATTTCAGATTTTTTAGATTAATAATATTTCCAAGAAAATTCCATTTACCTCCAGCCAGCAGGGGTATTCATCCCCTCCTTATGAATATTTCAGTTTGATATGTATGAGTGTTTGAGGCAATTTAGTTGTACGTAACAAAAGCGGCTCCTCTACGGCTGAGTGAAAGTTTATTAAATACTAAAGGTAGAAAGCACACAGTGACTACTAGAGCCGCGCTACCTACCTCCCGTCCATCATATAGGCACATGTATATTTCAAGAATAACCTATTTTATCTTATGTTCTAAGTTTAATCTGAAATCTGAAACTTTCTTCCTACTTTGGTAATCAACTAAGGTGAATTGCCCCATTCGTTATGCAGATTTCCCCGTTTTATAAGCACAAGATCCATACGCGTTCATGGATTCCTCTTGATTACTTTAATTCACGTCTTCCCTTAATGTTCCGTCTAGAGGGAATACGTTAGGTAAAAATACAAGTTATAGGTACGTCTTGGGAAATTTTAAATTGTTTTTTTAATACTATACTAGAAGGCAGTTTAGCAACTTAGAGACTGTACACTGAATCAACACAAAATAAGCCGAAATTTGACATGATACTTGTATCAAATTTATTCGTTTGTTGGTTTTGCATTCGACAATGAAGTATAAAGTAGATGAGCTGGTGCCGGAGTTTTAAAAACGTTGGGACTGCAACTGCTATTTAAATTGGAATTTGTTCATCAGTTTCGTGGAAAAATTCCAAAACCCATTTGTATAATGGGTTTAGTCACACAGAAAGGAAAAAGTAGACCGAAATCTGTAGCTACTATTCCTACTTTCCAAGCTAATGCTAATCTTCAAGGAGTTGAAAGTTTTTTGCCCTCACTCGCTTGCTCTTTGATGATTGAACACTACTACACAGCTTCCAAAGGGGTTTTCCTCCATTCCATTTTGTTCGGAAAGGTCCTCTCAAATAAAGAAATGGTCTTCATGAGCGTACTATAGGTAACTTCTTAACATTTATTTCTTACTTTAAACTTGGAATACAAGTCGAATGCAGGTATTAATTTTGTACAAGATTTTTATTTATCGATTTTAGATTAAAACTAAACTAACCCCCGATTTTTAGATTTTTAAGATAATCCCAAAAGTCTTGTTGATTAGAGCTCCATTAAAATAAATTATGGAAAGCAATCTGAAATTTCAATTTCAGCTAGCAAAGTTCAATAAAAGCATTTCCCTCATTCCCTCAATATTTAGCACTGAGTACGGTCCTGGTGCTTTTGCAATATATTGGCTGCTGGTGGTAGAATAGGAAACTCCGCTAATGTGCTTCTTCATTATTCTTATAATGGTGATGAGATGCCGGTGGATATACAGAGAGCGATGGTGTTACTACAGACAAAGTCTAATGGATTCGGACATCAGAGAGAGAGTGAAAGAGAGAAAGAAAGCGGAACTAAGGAAATGCACTACAAACGGAATCAGTTCTTTCCTAGAGGCTTTCCTACTTTCCCTTTTGCAGTGAGAGTTTTTAACAAATTGTCCATGAAGATTTCCTACAGAACTTTTCCTTACTTTTTCTCTCGTTGTTTGTACACACATTCTTTCTGATTTCAATACATGAGTAGGCATAGCTGTGTTTTCGTAGTATTCAAGCAAGTACATTTGAAACCTGCACTCACACGCTTATGAAATTGGTAACTTTGTTTTCGTGTTTATCTGTTTTCAGGCCCATTGAAACATTATAAGCAGGGCCTTTTCCTGAAACTGAGACGTTTTGAATTTCTTATTGTAGAACTATATATCGTATTTCTATCTTAACTGGTAGTTACCGTTGATAAGAGATAAATTCGAGATGACGTTCTCTTGCAAATTAGACTTTCTGTTTCCGTCAACTCTTCAATAGTACGTCTCATGTTTCAGAAAACTCACACTGTTGAGTGTTACTATATTGTGACTGTTAAGTCAAGGAGCTGGAAACTCATCACATACAATCTTCAAACTAGTAGGCTTCCCTTTGCCTGTAGGTCAACCATATGACCGAAAGCCAATGAAATGCTCCTCGAGATCGCTAATTGGATTATCATGTCCTTTGATATACATGAACATTTTGAACGAAAGATAGCGTATTGAGGCTGCTGTTAGCCTGTACGTAACTACTTGACTCTATGTCCTATGTACTTTGATGGTGATGTAAAATGCATAATGCTTCTGCTGGAGGTTTTCCATATAGGTAAAGCACTTCTCTTCCTCTGATGTGTTGTTGCTTTTGTGCATTATGTATAAGCTGCTTAGCACCTTGAAAATGTATTCTGCCATCGGCTTGAGTCGTCTGAACCTGGTTTGTGCTTGTGAATAGCCTACCCATGGCTTTTCTATTTACCTACTAAGATTGTAGCATGTAAGATGGTTATAGTAATTTTAACCATCTTGGGGTTTAGTTATGTATACCCAACCACACCCTTCCATTTCCTTGCTTCATGAATTTATAAAAGTTCAGAATTTCCGTTTGCTTCATTTATCTTTGCTTATATGTAACTCGCCAAGTCATACTGTCACTCTTAATAATAAATGAGGTTCGAATTTTTTTGCTCTAAAAGGCAAGGCTGTGTGTCAAAGTCAAAAGGATTTGCTTTTAGAAATGCTTGACTCCTTTGCTGGCAAGGAGAAAGGAGCACGTATGAAAAATCAACTGGCATCAAGGCATACATTTTGGTTTCATTAGTTGAAGTTTGTACTCTACAACCAACGACCTCCATTTGTATGAACTCGTACATGTATGTAGATGGGTATGTTAGATTTTTGTTAACTAACATGACGCACAAGGTGCATAACAAGAGGTGTCGTAATTCTTAAGCTAGGCGGTTCTGTCTTTTTATTTTTCAATTCGCTTTAAAGCAAATGTAAAAGTCAAACCCAACCGTGAGCAGTGTAGGATGGAGATTTAAAGACTTTAGCTGTTTTTGCGTTGTAAAACTTTTGTTTTATTAAAAAACCTAAATAAAGGGCCTTTATCTTTAGAGATAAAGACAGAGGATTAAGATTGAGAACTGATATTTCTATGGTCTGAATATTGCCTGGTATGGACATTCTCTGGTATGAATTTTCTCTGGTATGAAAATTTTCTGGTATGAATTTTATACGGTATGGATAATCTCCGGTATGAATCGCTAAGTATGAATTTGACCGGTATGAACAGTGTGGCACCCAAACATGATGATATCTTATTTATATTTGATCGATGGAATTTACAAAAAAAAGTATGATAGTATTTATGTTCTTTAGTTTAAGTATGGACGAAAAATGATGGTCATGGCTATTCTGCTCAGCCCTTTAGATTCAATGAACGAGAATTTTCCGAATCTACTTAGATAGCAAGAGATTTCAATTTGTAATCTCTTATTTCGCTCAATAATTTTTCCACCCAAGACTGCTGTGCTTTGGAATTAATTAAAACATCAAATCCCAAGGAGTAAATGTAGAATTTAAATATGAAAATGATAGAAGCAGACTAAATCAACTAATCTTTGACCATCCTTCTGAAGTAAAAGATTATGGAAAAGATTGAAGGATTGGCATCCCTTTTCCTGAGTGTTGGAAGAACTCTCCTGGTACAAAATTAGTGTGTGCTAATTAACCCTGCGGCAGAGGCTTTCATTTACGAGTAGCTCAAGGCAAGAAGTCGGGAAGAAAGCTGGCTTGGGAGGTTTGAGATCACAGCAAAAGGCTTTCACTTGTTAATTCGAGCAAAGATCGAGGATTAGGGTTGAGTGACGTTGCAAATCAGTTAATCAGCTCTGGCTGCTTATATCGAGCGTCGGAGTATTATATACTTACTTTGTGTACATTTCCCATTTCCTCGAAACTGAATTTACTTATGCTAGCCTAGTAATACCATTTCCACACTGCTTGGAGAACTAATTAACCACGGTGTACATGAAATAGTGTCACTAATTCTCAAGCTCTCTTATTAAATTTCCCTCTTCCTTTACGTATAATGGGTACGCGTTACACTGAATCGGTATACCAACCTAGATTTAGGATAATGCTATCTTGAATTTTGATAGTTGAGAGAGGCAACTAATTAGTTTTAGTGACTGAGGTAAAGAACGTTCAAATAAATAAGAAATAAATCAATTTGAAATATCCCTCCCTCTCTCGCTTCGTTTTAAAAAGGTGTTGTTATTCAACTTTAATTCAATATATCAAGACGCGGTAAATTAGGTAAAACAAGGTAACGACAAAAATCAGCAACAGCGTGGAAAAAGTCTGCTTATAATTTTGTACGTGAAATACATGGGATAGGAAAGTTAACGAGCAGTTAACGTTTCAATTCAACTCTCTCCCGCAATCTTTATGAAATCAGAAAAAACAACAAGTGATCAGATGCTAGTATTGGATATGGCAACAAACCCCCGAAGGAAACACAACAGAGTCGTCAAGGCAAGTCGTAGTCCAGATTTGATTGAGAGATAAGAAATACTTCAAAAGCAAAATGTCAGACTTGTCAACAAAAAAGTACCAGCATGCACCCTCGTCAATAAGCCCTCAAGTCTTATCCTCTTAAAATCGTAAACGAAATAGAGAAATAGAACAACGAGGAAACAATTCCGAATCCAGCTTCGTAAAAGAAAGTCCAGTAGCGAGTAAATGAATACAAAGCAATTTGATCGTATCTCACTTCAACTACATAAATCAGTTCGTGTTGACCATTTAGAAAATCGTAAAACAGGAGAATAGCTATAACTTCACTTTATAGTAGTTTCAGATTCCTTCGCCAATTTATTTTTCATTAAATGCCACTAGACGCTAGATTGGTTTGAGGAAGCAATTCAAGCAAACACCTCCAACACGAGGAATGATTTGAAGGTGAAAGAAAGACAGCAAATCCATATATGGATTTTAAGATTAAGGGCCAACTATTTAGGTCAGATTTCCATAGGCCGGTCGACATTCATATTTTCAGGCTTAACTATATCTACAACCTACATGAGGTAATACTTAATATAAATGGCATACATTGAACATTGTTCACAGATATATGGGTTCACAGAATAAAAAAAAGCATTGAAATGGGTAACTGGGTCGTTCCGTGTGAATATACACCTGTAAGCCAGCAATGCCTTGACAATATATTATTCTGTGTTTTCCCTCTGCTCTAAGGGGTTATGCATACAACAAGAACTACCTATACAACTCTATACAAAGTTGGGCAAGATTTGTACAAAAGAGTAAGTCGAGGGGGGTAAGAGCCTTATTTATTTTTGTTCCTTTCTTTTTTTATTTTTGAAAGAAGGTTTTCAACAACAAAAGAAGCAGCATAAGAATAATATATCCTTCCGCTTATTCCCGTCACTCACCATTTCCATGAAAGTTCCTAAAAGGTAGAATGTAGTTGGTAGAATGAAATTTAAAATACAGTGGAAATGTTGAAGCAGGGATCTTCTTCTATTATTTAAACAGAGTGAAATAATTTGACATCGTGCTGATGGTGGTTGATACAGTTTTTGAAATTTTGAATGATGAGGAGAAAAAATACATGAATCAAAAACTCAGTGATAAATTCAATGGACTTACAACTAGTTCACATATCTGTAGTTTTCTATCAACTATCAAGAATAGTACATAGTTGCAGTCTAATGGAAGTTGATTTTGGAACCGACCCAGAAAGCACATCATTATCTCCGAGGATTTCTTAAACGGATATTACTATTATCGTCAGGTGGTACATACTAGTCTGTAGTAAAACAGAGGAAAGCTGGGTGCTTGGAAATTGTGGACAAACCCTACGGGACTTTACCGATGTCAATACATTCCTCTCATTGAAGTTGCGCATTGTCTGTCCGTACCATCCGAATTTCTTAATTCTTATTGATACGCAAACTTCCTGCTGATGTTGCTGTTAGGGTACTAAAGAAAGTTGACACTGACATTCGACTTGCTGGGCTTCATATATTATGTAGTATACCTTTAAATATGCCACCGACCTCATTTCCATTGTAAAAATACCATGTGCATTTGCTATCAAATATAATCAATAAATTGGGTAGAGGGTTCGGCTTGCTCATCGTAGCCTGGCTTGAAGTTGAAGTACTTCTCGAGGTAGTATTCAGGCTCGAAAAAATAATACGTGTGTATTTCATGTATCAAGGCATAACTGTTAGAAAAGAAAGTAACAAATGTTTATTGTTGTACCGTGGTTCGCCAATATTTCCCCTTCTCATTTCGGATAAAGCTTTATGTTATTATAGATATGTTTATGTAACCTCCCGAAGGAACGTAGACTGTATATGGTCTATTTGGTAAGTGAAATGTCAGACGTATTAATGTCTGCAGTTAACTGGGGCGTTGGGAAACCCCAATTCTTAAGGCTAAGGTTTGATCTTTGAGAGTAGGAAAGTCTTGCTTTTATGAGCCAACCATGTTTAATTAAATTAAAACGTGTCCTTGTGCAGTGAATGATTTCATATGTATATGTTTTATCTCAAAACATTTTAAGTTAATGTCGGAATGCCTTGAAACCTTCATTCTTGGTTTTAGGCATCAAACAAAAAAAGCGATTCCCAAGACACAACAATTTGATCTAAAAAACTAAGACTGAAAAAGAGCTTGAGCTATCTCAACCCTGAAGCGTAATTTGTCCAACAAAGATCGAATTCGGAGGGCGTTTTTGTCCCATTTTATTGAAGCTGGCCATGCCTAGGCCAAATTCGGCCTTCGGGGGTCTCCATTACTTACCACATGCTCGTAGTATTTCTACTACTGGCTTCACATGGAAGGGAATGTAAGAAGAGGAAAAGACCACATACGTCCTTTTCTTTGGGTACTTTACAAGTAATAGATCAAGATGAGTCTGTTTTCTTAGTCGCCTCGACCATCCCTGCTTCCATACATTGGTTAACGTGATATAGACAGACGGGAAACATTGGGAGTGAGAGACTGTGAGAGAATAGTAACTGTTCCTTCATGGGATAAGTGAGTGCTAAAGGAGGACATGGCCGAGAGGGTCGAAGAAAGTGGTTTGGTTTTAGGTTTGACTGAGGACATTTGCCAAATGTTCAAAGAATGGATTCTTTTCCCTTCTTGTCTCTCTCCTTCCGAAAGGGTAATGGAAAGAAGACCAAGAATACGAAAGCCACTTCCAACTTGCATAAGCATGCACCCTCTCGTATATGTCTGATGACTTGGATGTATTTTCGTCTCCCTGTTTGACTGACTTTTTAGGAAGGATTTCCTACTTTTAGACTATTTTGCGATTGGTGCCTTGTATAAAAAAGCGACCCATATATTTCCGCCTACCCTTCCCTTTTCCCTTGATACTCTTCCTACAAATAAATCGTGACTCTTAGAAAGGAAAATACGGCCATCAATTATTAATGTACTTTTATGGATAGTTTTTGTAGTGGCACTAATCCCTAATAATTGAATTAATTTATCACTTTTATAGTCCAGTATTTCGTGTTTGTAATACCTGTTCCGGCTACTGATATTTACAGAAGTATCATAAATTGGAATCAAATGGCAATTTAAAAATTGATAACAGAATAAACTCCAATAGAAACACTCGATATTTATTACAGGAAAAGGTAGAAAGTAATCAAGACATGCGGCCGTTGGCATTGGTATTTTTAGAGCTGAACAAGCTACCTTAAAGTTGAACATGTTATATTAGTCGACGTCGGTACGTTGTTGTACTTTTATAGGAGGATCACTCTTATTCTTTTTTACTTAGATACACATATTGGGTACATTGTCACAGTATGGTGAAAGATTTAATTAAGATATTCGTGCCTTCCTTCCGTGTTTGGTTCTCCTGTTGATATTACTTGACATTTGTGAATGGTAGCGGCGTGCAAGAAAGTTTGACGTAACGTGTTAACGAGAGAATTGAAGAGTATGATGATAAAATATCTATACAATCTCCTACTGCAAATAAACTTCGTAATGATGATACTGAGTACTCTATTAGGTTTAGACCTCACATCCGCTGTATGCAATGGAGGGCACAGGTCTGTAAATTCGGAAACAGAATCGATGTTAAAAGGAAAACAGTAAATTCAAAAGATTGCAACGCAATCGCGTATCGTTAGACTGATTTTCCAAACCTTAAATGTAACAGATACTTTCAAATTATTTTGTGAGAAATGATTTCCCTCTAGGTATACCATTGGGGAGTTCTTTTCATCTCTTGGTTGGTAGTCAGAATTGAGGGCAAAACATCCCGAAAGCAAAAGGTGCATGAACATGAAAGGGTTTACACATTTTGAAATCAACATGCCTACCGTAAGATCAAACATCAAGCCATAACTTTATCAAAAGAAAACTTCTGCCAAATTTCAGGTTTTCATTATACTAGAACTGGTTAACCCAGCCCTTCCTTACACGATTTATTATTAAACTCGTTGAATAAAAAATATGGGAATTTCTTACTCTCTATTTTAATACTGTACTCTGAACTATTTTTAAGTTACATTGCTGTAAAATTGCTGTGATTTTACAGTTGACTGATACACTACTCTATGGGAATATAAAAGATGTGAAAGTTCTCCTGCAAATTCCTTCAGCATGCATTGTAATCTTTCATAGAATGAACGGTTTTTGGGATTTAAATCCTTGATTACTATCAGGAATATATCTGGTTGTTCCCAGTTCGATGCTGTGTGGGTCGAATGTGATGTATAATTGGAATATACTGTAATTGCAATATATTGCTAACTAACACAAGTATTCTTATTTTGTCTCCTAAATTCTAAATGTATATTTCTTGTTAAATTTCAGCGGACAGTAGCTTCCTACTTGCCAATGCTCAAATAGTGGACTACCCCATAGTCTACTGCAATGAATCCTTTTGTAAAATATCCGGATTCACCAGGTCTGAGGTAAGCTAAACATTTTTTCAATGAATCATTATTTATTTAAACAGAGGTTGAATTTGCAACAAGAACCGGTACGCATTGACGACAGTTGTAGCATGCAATAGAAAATTTGATTGGCATACACGGATTGTTTTCTGCAATGTATTTATCAGACATGAGACAGAATTAGCTCTCTCTATCACTTTAAACTTCTAGCTCACGTATTTAGTTAGTCAGCCTCAACACTAGCATTGTCTACGTCCAATTCCAGAGTGTCGTGACGTTGGAAACATGGGCATTTATAATGGATACCTCACGAGATCAGATCACGCATGACAATTAAAGCAAACATCAATACTTCTGATTATTGCCATTGCGATTATCTACATAAATTCAAATGAATTTATTTACTGACTTCGGATCCATGATAATATCCCTCATAGCATTCACTCATGATATTATGTCTTCACATATTTAATTCTTATGCCTCCTTAGGTAATGCAAAAATCATGCCGGTGTGCCTTCATGATGGGTGAGCTGACGGATAAGGAGACGATCGCAAGGATTGACGAAATCCTGGAAAATCATTACCAGGATCAGTTTGAGATTCTACTTTATAAGAAGAACAGTAAGTTCGTTTTCCATAATTTTTTTATTTGCTTTCGGCTTCAAGTGTATCGTACATCGTGCTCGTGATATTCATGTCGATAACAATAAATGTGTCCTAAAAATGTAAACTCCTTACCAGCATATTGATTTTGTTCTAAAAAAATCTGTACATTCTTCAAACGATTCTATCTCCTTTTAGACGTTTATCCAATATCAAATGAGAAATTAGTTCGAAAGTGAAAGTAAGTTGGAACATAATTGTAAAAAAGCAATAAGCTTTCATTAGGAGAGTTGTGCGTATTATTTTCTGCTGTAATGGTAACGAGGAAAGCGGAAGGCTAAATGAAAGTTGGAGTTTTCGAAGAAGGGGGATTTCTTACGTGTTA
>JAQFZA010000961.1:0-11692 GCA_034695115.1 Desoria olivacea
GGAGGGAAATGTCATGGGGAGGGAAATGTCATGGGGAGGGAAATGTCATGGGTAGGGAATAATGGGGAGGGAATAATCGGGAGGGAATAATGGGGAGGGAATAATGGGGAGGGAATAGCCGTATACCTTTTTTAATAAATTAAATTTTAGTTTACTGAGTTTAAACTAATTGTTAGTATGTATTACATACAACTAAAACTCTCAGTAAAAATTAAACCAAAATTAAAGGTATTGGTATGTCTCGTACAACTAAGGCCCAACGACTGAAAAGCAATACAAAATATTACGTGAATATCCTTGAAAACTAAGATGTCAACGAGTTATAAATCTCAGATATTCATGTACACTACCCTAGAAAGTATTTCTAGTGGCAAATGTTGTTGAGAAAAATTATTTGTATTACAAACAATGCGTTGTTATTAGTATTTGGATTCTTTTGTGCGTTCAAATATATAAAAAGTCCAGCTCCATGCTCATTAAAGTTGGACTCTACTTGCTAATCTAATTAATTGAATTCTGATTCATGAGAAATAAGATACGATCATGCAACAAGCATTAAACCTAATAATGAGAACTCAACTGATGCTGGTTTTTACTTTAAAAATAAATTTTCCGTCAATAGAACAGCCCTTTACGCACGAAGTTTGCTTTTACAGCAGCTTAGGCTCCTGGCCTGGCCTGCCTGCGCGGCATGAAGAGCCGTTGATATGCCGACCACATCTCATTAGCATACAGGGTACAGCAGCTTATAAGATCAACGGCATTAACTAAAGACTCCAAGTCAAATACCAGTCGGACTTGTCCTGCCCAACCCACTTCTTACTAATTTGCACTTTGCTTATTAGTTCCTTAAAGGCTTCTGTTACTTGTACTCGTACTGAATGGAATGCCAATGCTTCATTATGCAGATTATGGACAAGAGATCTTACGAACGCAAGCTTGATTTTTTTGGTTGACGTCATAAAGATAGATATACATACTACGAAAATCGATGGATTAGCATTATCAGTGCACAACCTTAGTTGTTGGTCAGTCTTTGCTGGACTTTCCTCAAGATCTTTTAACCAGGCATTATACAGATAATATTTGTATCAAATTTGAATCCCTCAATATGTCATTATATCTCATCTCATATACAATTTAAATTACACACAATTTCATAAAATGTTCGACACTCACGGATATCCGTTAGAATGTCATGAAGTTCAGACTGAGGATGGTTATATACTGAAGCTGATACTGATACCTCGGAGTAAAAGTGATGTGGAAACCGAAAGTGTTGATGGTTTACCCAAAGTACCCGAGCCGATAAGACCAGCCGTACTCCTCGTTCATGGATTTCTTTGTTGTGCGGACTTCTGGTTAATTAACAGCCCTGAAAAGGCATTGCGTAACCAAATAATAAATTCTAAGGCCATCAGATAATACACCGAGGTTGTTCTAATTATACTTAAATGTCCAAATGTAGCTTACATGTTGAGCGATGAGGGTCATGACGTTTGGATCGCCAACTGTAAGGGGCTTAAAGTATATATAATATCTATAATATTTTTATATATACTACATATATGATATTTATATGGTTTAATACTCTAAGGTAGGGGGACTCCTGAATCAAAATCTCACATAAGTCTTCCAACGGAATCTAAAAAATATTGGGATTTCAGGTATCTAATCAATTCTTAATTTACATTTTTCAAAGTATGTAACCAGTTTTTAAATCAAGTTTTTGGTCTTCAAGTTTCGATGAAATAGCTCGGTTTGATGTCCCTGCGATGATTAACTACATACTGGAAACCTCGGGAAATGCCAACCTTTCGTATATAGGTATGTTTCTGTCATCTACGTCAGTTCGTTGGTCAAAACGAGAATGTCATAACGCGGAATAAAGAACACGTCTGAAAAATGCTCCCATTTATTACGTTAGCAAAGATTCCCAATTCATTTATGAAATTGTTATGATCGTTTTATAGTAAAATTTATGTAGAGGATTGGCAGTTTTAGATGCGACGATTTAGTAGGTTTTCAAAACATAAAGTCGAACTGTCTTAGACAATACAAAATTAACTGAAAGTTGTACTTCCAGGGCATTCAATGGGATGTACCGTATTCTTTGCTGCTATGTCCATTCATAAAAACCTGTCTACAAAGATCAAAATCATGGTTTGTTGTATTTTCTGTTAGTGCTTATTTCTCTTGTCACGCAAAACTATTCAGTACAATTCAGACTAATTTCCCAATACAGGTAGCGTTAGCACCTGCAGTTTTTCTGAAGAATCTTCGAATTAAATGGATCAAACTGCTGCTCCCCTTGGCCTTATTGACTGTGGTAAGTTTTGGTGAGAATTGCTACATTGCAAAATCTCTCATCCAAATGCTTTTTATATGAGATGCCCGGGTTATTATTAGCTCGGTTTGAGTTTCTGTTCTGACATTATCATGTGTCTTAAACAGGGGAAGCTTAGAAGAGTTTACAGAAAACAATTACTTCCGTATACCCCAATGGTGATGGCCAAAACAATGTGTCGACCACATTTTTTGTATAGGAAACCAGAAAAGATTGCAAGATGGATGTTAAAAACGACTGCTGAAATGAGTGCAAATTTTGGGAAAGACCAAGTTGACAAGGTTGTTAATTTTTATTTTAGAAATTTCATTGGATTTGTAACTAAAGTTTAAAGTTTTTTTAATAGGCAGGATATACTGCAATTGCTGCCGTATACCCAGCCTCGACGTCCATGAAAGTCCTGGCCCACTTGTCCCAGGCGATTTCGTCGGGCAAGTGTCAGTCCTTTGATTACGGAAAGTCTGGCAATTTAAAGAAATATGGCCAACGCATTCCACCATCCTATGACATCAGCAAGGTTGATGTTCCCGTGATAACATTTTGCTCTGAAGGTGACGAGCTATGCACTCCAACGGTAAGTAATTCCTCAACCAGTTGTCCATTTTACTTCAAAACTTGGACAAGTTCAAGGGAATATTAATTTAATAATAGGATGTGACGAGATTGGCAGACGAGCTGCCAAATGTCGTCAGAAAGTACGAGCTTCGCCAACCGCAATTCTGGCATAATGATTTTATTGTGGGAAAGGATGCGGCGGAATTAGTGTATCAAGAAATTATCAGCGCTTTCAAGAAATCAGTAAGTGTTCAATAGATTGACGTGTGATTTTTGGTGTAATTAATAAAAATTATAATAAAACCTTTTGCTCTTACAACCCAATTTAATAACGTCATGTACTAATTAAACGACTGACTATCACAGTATGGAATATTTCTGTCTAGCAAAAAGGAAGGGAATTTAAACCAACCTGGAAGATAGCATAATCTTGATTTCCTATGCAACAATCTTTTATTACAAACTCGAATGCATTTTAATTAAAGTAATCAACGAAACTACGTAGGGATAGTTGAAACGGTCGGCCATCATTAAACTGTTTGAAGTAATTTTAATAGGCAATGGTTTTTTTTCAACATAATTCATAAATAATCATGTATAATATTTACATGTCCACTTTCAGGAACGAATGTGTTGAGTTACTACTTTACAGAACGACGTGAAAAACATGTTGTGTAATGCTGTGTTTTATGTAAGGTTTGTGATATTCTCTAATTCTCCAGACTATGCTACTCCATAAAATTAAAGATAAAGTATGAATTAAATATTTTGGAATTAATAGACCATTAAAGCTTCACTTTAACTAACTCATCGTCGTAGGGTATATAAACCAACGGCACCGTCCTACTTTGTATAACATTTGTGAGGTAAACAGATTCTCATATGAAAGATACATGGATTTTATTAAAATTGCATCAGCGTCTCACTAGCAGTTTATAGTTACTCAAACAATATGCAGTTTAAAAAGCTCATAGTTTCTATACTTTAATGGTCAATATGTCTCAAGTAATCAAACCTTATAATTCAGTAATAAAGTTATCCATGCATCTTCAGAGTTCCCTTTCAATTTATGGTAATACTAAGGCATACAAATCAACGTTTTCCTGGTGTATCAAGTCAGCATATTTCGTTTGAAATTGTAATTCTTAACCGATATTGACTACATAAAATATGAACTCTCCTCCCTTTGTTAGGGATTCCAGTACTAAAATTGTAGAAACCCTTATCTGAGGTTCAAAGTAATTCACACGCAGTTTTCCCGAACTATAAAATTGTCAAAAGAGAGACGATTTTGCTCAGACAGACAATGAGTTCCTTTGTAATTTCTAATAAACTGCGGATGTTTAAGAAGTTCATTGTGTAATATAACAAAACCTTACTGAAACTATTTTCCAAATTACTCTGACGTCATAAGACTAAAGCATAAACAAGTTCATACGTACAAGTTCAAGTTCAAATAAGTACGGAGGATAAATGTACAATTACTATTTAGTCCATGATGGATTTGTATAATCTGTTTATTGAGAAATAAGGAGAATATGGAGAAAACAGCAATACCCACTTTTTATGCACAGTTTTGTACGTGCCACATGAACAATAATATGGCAATGGGATTGTAACTTTGTAACCTCAGGAATTCTGCATAATCTTCTTAACAATGCGGTTATGGTCTGAGTAATTCTTAGCAATGTGTATATGATGCTTAAAGAGATGTTGGAACAGGTTTGCCAATGCTGGTCAGGAGGCTTGATACTTCAGGCTGTGCTAAGAGGCTTTGAAGGTCTGGAGGATTGGTTACGTAGGGCTGTGGATTTGCCATCCCCAAAAATCTTCATGGCTTTGGTAAACAATCACTTCTAATAGTTTGGGTGAAGCAGTTGTGTTCTCTTAAACTTACTTGTACGACATTAGAAAACCATGGAAGACACTTCTGGATATCCTGTGGAATACCATGAAGTGCAAACTGAGGATGGGTACATACTCACACTAATTAGAGTTCGAAGTCCTAAAGATATAAAACCGAATTCGATAAATTCCGAAACCTTGGAGGACAAGGACAAGGACAAAGACAAGGACAAGGGTGGGCTGCAAGATCAAAAAAATGAAAAGACGGGAGAAAAAAGTTTGGTTAAGCCTGCTGTGCTAATTGTTCATGGTTTCCAGTGCTCTTCTGCTGATTGGTTTATGAACACCCCGGATAACAGTTTGCGTAATTAATTCTCCAATTACTCTTCAGGTTATAGATGACCAGATTCAAGGTTATTTTTAACTATAATGTTTGTATTTTATTACAGCATACCAGCTTGTCAACGCAGGATATAATAATGTCTGGATTGCAAATCTTAGGGGTAATAAAAATAGTCTAACATTTATGAAATAACTAGCCCAATACCGTTCCTCTCTGTCACCAGGCACTCCGCTGTCAAGAGGTCATATTAGCCTTCGTCCGAATTCCCGAAAGTATTGGGATTTTGGGTGAGTCTGTCATGAATTTTGCATTACTCATTCTAATTATCGTGCTAATCTATTGTTGTTTGATATCATATAGCTTTCACGAAATGAGTGCTTTTGACTTCCCTGCGATTATTAATTACGTCTACGATGTCACAGGCAGAAATGTATTTTACATTGGACACTCGATGGGTCAGTTGTCAAAATTAACTTTTTTCATTTGTAATTAAAGTGTCTTTTATACGATTGACTCGCCATGTAGTTGAGAAATTCGACTGTTTGATCAGCAACATTATATTGGCCAGAAATCGAACCCGAATTATGTCAAAATTAACACGCCCTACGACATGAGGCATACACACATGTTTCTAAGGACGCAGAGAACACCTTCTTTGTAAACTGCTCAAAAAGTTGAATGCCTTAGCTACCCGGCGAGTCAATCATATGAGGCACTTTAATAATGTTGGTAACACTTATCTTAACCCAACGTATTTCTTACAGGCTGCTCCATTTTTTTTGCTGGAATTTCAATTCAACCGAGCTTAAATTTAAAAATTGATGGTAAATTATTAAAATTAAATTGAAATCAAATATTGATTTTAATTAATTTGCAATTCTTTTTTTAAGCGATGGCTGCGTTAGCACCGGCTGTCTATGCCAATAATTTCCTTAATAAACCGATCAAGCTCTTCATTGCTCCTCTTGCTTCCTTCTTTGTAAGTTGAATATTCAATTTTGATAATCAATATCTTGTGCTAAACGAGATAATCCCTATTTCAAATGAATTGCTGAATGACGATTTCATAAGCTATTTAATTGCTTCATCCTGGCAGGGTAAAATAAAAAGAGCGAGACAGAAACAAGCTTTCCCTAAGCCAATCGCAGCCTATGTTAAAGCCCCATTTAAAGGTTCGGATAAGCTAGGGGGCTGGTTGGCAAGAAGATATGGCGTCTTTGTCGGTGGAATTGGAACAGATCAAATTGAAAAAGTAGACAAAATCCTAGAATTGCAAAAATATTAGTATTTGAAAATATTTATTTAAAACCAAACATAAATATTCTCCTGCAGGAGCGAATGGAAAAAATTGCAAGACACTGGCCATCCTCTACTTCGGTCAAAACAATGTGTCATGGAATGCAATGTATCAATCGTAAAGCATTTGCCAACTTTGACTACGGAAGGTCAGAGAACTTGAAAAGATACGGACAAGCCACCCCACCGCTGTATGACCTTACAAAAGTGTCTGTCTTAGTTGCCACCTTCCATGCCAAAGACGATCGGCTCTGCAGCTCTCAAGTATGTTAACAATATTTTTTAATGAGGAATTACGATACTTGCTATAAGTAAAGCTACAAAATCATGCTGTATTATTATGTGAAATGAAGCGAGTATGTAGGATGTTTTACATTTGATGTTCTTTCATTCATTCAAGATTCATTTTCATTGCCAAGATCTTGATACTCAAAGAAAAACTACTATCTCTTGTTATGTTTTTGATTCGAGCAAACCAGTTTTCTTAAATAGTATGTCCTTCCTTACTTTTAAAGGACGTCACACAGTTGTCTAAAGATCTACCCAATGTAATTGGTAACTTTGGTATTACGCACCCCAAATTCACTCACGGTATGACCAATATAAAAAATTACGCAGTAGACCTGATTATAATGAACTTATATGGACTCTATACTAAAAGATGGAACTTAATTTGTTTATGTGAACAGGGGATTTCTTGTTCGGTAAGGATGCCAATAAGCTAGTGTATCAACCGGTGATTGAAATTTTTGAACAAATTATAACAAAAAATGAAGCAGACGTTGAGTTGCAATATGTTACAAAGCTTTGATAGCATCTCATGGGCTTAAATTAATGATGAATGCAACCAGGTAGCCTGGAATATTTGTAAAAAATCGCCTAAATTGGTTGAAATCGCGTATTTATATTATAAAAATCGGTATGGATGAAACTGTGTAAAAATCCTTTTACTGCCAACTATCAAAAAATGTTCTAAAACTACCAATTATAAATGTTTTACCGTACAGCTTGGCTAGTACTATATTCGGCTTCGTTATTGTTTCCTTCATCCGACCTGTAATTCCTGTTATAAGGAACCAAAATGTATGTACAAGACTTAATTTTGTTCCGTTAAATGCAATAATTATTAATTTATAGTAATTTAAGACACAAATTCTGTTGTTAAATGTATTACTAAAGGTTTGTTTTGGATTTAATATTTATGGATTCATTCAAATTGATAACAATGAACAATAGTAACCGTGACACAACCCAACTCAAATGCCTTCACTGATTGTATATTAAAATAAATAACATATTTTTGAACTTTAATTTGGTCTTAAAGCTCTAAATCCAGAACGTTACATTGGCTCTTAAAAGTGTCAAACAAAATATTACATTTAGATATTTTACCTACTTCAGATAAACTACACGTAATAGCCAATAACCAGATGTTTTTTTAAAAATCTGAACCTAAATTCAGTTCAGGTACAATGATTCATTTTTCCAGTCCCCAAATAGTTTCAGAAAGCATCTAAAGTTTAATAATTCGTGCAGAATCTAAATACTTAAAAGGATCTAAGAAAAGAATCTAAACAATTCAAACCACTACTCACAAAAAATATACCAAGAGTTCTATTTTATTTAATAATAAAAAAAGTTATTATCATCCGCACCCCCACCATCGCCACTCATGTCTGAAAAAACGGGATTGCTTACGTATCCCTCATCAAACTCATCTATCTTTTGATAAAAATTACACGGATTTAATATAAAATTACACTCCCATTAACTTCCCTGTATATTGTTCTACAGCAAAAATTCTTGAAACGCTATACACATATTGTAGCGGTAGCTACCAGACCTTGGCATTACCTGTTTTGTGTGAAGTACGTTCAGGTCCGAATGAACTTGACTTGCATTTTAGATTGCATAATGATCCCATCCAACCTAACTTTTATGAGAATGGGTTTGCTTGGAGTAACATGTAATATTCAGTACATTCTCGACATTCTGCCTTGGAAGATGATTTAGCAGCAGGACTAACTTCAGTGTATCGTCATTTGTCCTCAATCCTTTTCCACGAACTCGTCGAGTCGAACAAGAGTCTGAGAAGCTCTCAACAGTCGTAGGATCTGTTGTGGGTGGAAAGTAATTTTTTAACAGAATTGCCGTGTAATGAGGATGTGATTTTAATTATATTTTGCACCTTCTTTTGCAAAAGTACATCCACCGGGACGAAGGAGGGACCAATGTTGAACAGAGTTACAGTGCAATTAAAGTGTTTCATAGTTTACGGTTTGACATTAGCACTCTCTAGCATTAGTAGCATCTTCCACGGCTTATATTACACGTCGAACATGGTCTGGTTACGATCGTGTCGGTTGTTCGGGAATGGTGCAAGGGATAGGAACCGTTGTGACGGAGCAGCTAATCATGAAGTTGGGGATGGGGACAAGTCTGAGAAAACGTATAAGGGCTTCCCAAAGTCGAATGATGAGATATTTAAAAACCCTGACATTTACTTGGAGCCGGTAAGCAATATATTGTTCAATACAATTTTGTATATGCATCACGAAGAATTGAGCTCTTCAATTTAGCAACTATTTCCTAATGGGATTATGAGACTTACTAAATTATTATTATTATTAATTCTAGGCGGAAATTATACGAAAAGCTGGATATCCGTGCGAAATCCACACAGTTAACACAGAGGACGGTTACATTCTGACCCTTCTTCGGATTCCATACGGCAAGAACCATGAAACTTCAAAAGACGAGGGTGACCAGCCAGTTCGTCCAGCCGTTTTATTTGTGCATGGGATTTTAAATTCGGGGACTGTGTGGGTTTTGAATTCGGAAAAGAATGTTTTAGGTCAGTAGTGCGAATTGTTTTGAATAATTGTATTCTACCCACTCTAACCAGAAATTAATAATAATTTGTTTTAAAAAATACAGCCTATCAACTAGCCAATAGAGGATTCGATATATTTATTTTGAATGCTAGAGGGACTGAATATTCAAATACACATTCGGAGTTGAAAACTTACTGCAGGAAGTACTGGAATTTCAGGTACTATGTACTGATTGTTGGAAAGTGCTACAGTAAAATCAACCCATTTAAACCTGTTACCCACCCTAAATAAGATTGTTAATAATTTTCTTGTAAACATTAGCTGGCACCAAATGGCTCAGTTCGATGTACCGCTTGTGATAGATTATTGTAAGTGCTATTTCCATTTTATACGCATTGTGTAAAACCTATTTCCATAAAATTACGTATGGCTGGCTGAAATAATTAATAATGGCTTGTCTAGGCCTAACAATTTCTAACCAAAAATCTCTATACTACATCGGGCACTCAATGGGAGCGTCCATCCTATTTGCAGCGACTTCACTTCAGCCTACTTTGAGAACAAAGGTTTTGAATAACAAACTCACTCGCTTAACCGAGTTTCGAATCCATCGCTTATGAAAATACTAATTATAATTTAATTATAAATTTCAGATACGCTTAATGATAAGCTTTGCACCTGCTGTGTAGGTTTCATTAGAATTATATCGATTAACTTGTCTTATGAAATTATTATGTCTCAATTTGTATGATTTTGTTTATTAGATATTTAGAGCACGCCCGGACCTTATTTATAACTGTGGGAGCACGGTTTCCAGGAACTGAGGTGGAATATCTCAAACAGTCTTATTTTCAATGGGATTTTGTTAAAAACCATAACGAACATTTAATATCTCTTGTGCGTTGTAGACATTTATATCAGCCCTCAACTATGGAGAGTTCTGTCTCCGTCCATCCCTCAAAATGGTCAAGAAGTTCCTTCCGTGGATGTGGAACAAGGAAAGATGCGCTTCGTTTATGGGCTACCACATCATGAACCTAGTCAATGGATCTGATCGAGAGCAAGTGAATTGGGTAAGGACTCAATAGGATGACAGTTGCATACTAAAAATAGCACATGTCCAACAAAATGAGTTGGCAATATCTCTATAAAAAATGTGTTGAATCCACACAGATAACTGTTTAACTCAATTTCTTAATGATTTTTTTTGGGCTCAGCCTTACATCCCAGTTATTGCAGGGCACATGGCTTCTCCAACAAGTGTCAAGACCTACATACACTTCCTACAGTTGTATAAAACGGGACAGTTTCGTCAGTTTGATTACGGGAGGACGAAGAACCTAAAGCAGTATGGAACGCCAGCTCCGCCATCATATGACTTATCAAAAAGCACCTTCCCCGTTGCAATCTATTATGGTGATAATGACTATGCAGTGCAGCCAGAGGTAATTTTATAATACTTTTATTATGATCCATTTTAATTGTATTTAATCTTTAATTATTATTATTTTACTGATCTGAAATTAACCTACAATTTGTATGTTTACATTGGGGATACCAGGATGCCCAGAAATTAGGCAATGAGCTACCAAATGTTGTAGTGTGCCAGCGAGTGGACTGGCCGAAATGGTCTCATACGGATTTCCTGTGGGCTAAAGATTCGGACACGTTGCTCAATGATTATGTTATCCAAATAATTACCCGTGATATGATGGATGACCCTAATTGAACTTAACATAGTTTCTGCAAAGTTTTGTCTGAATACATAAATGCGTTTATGCTATGTGACACACTGCACTGGGCTTTTTTTATTTAGGACATGGACACAAAACGTCACGTACGCAGATTGTTTGACTTGTGATTATTAATTTAAAAGATTGTGTAATACATATTGTAGCTAATTAAAGGCTTCAAGTTATGTTTTTGTGTGAACCTTGAGTTAACAAATTGATGGTAATTGATGGATGTATTGTTGTAACATTTTTTTGTCTACCTTCTATAAAGACCCTGTGTACAAAATAACAGTTCAGTTTGCATACCATCCTGTGAATTTTTCAATTCTAATAAATCCCAATGATACACATACTATGGCTGCATACTGTCTGCATAATTTAGAGAAACTAAACATTTAGACTACAACGATCTCCTTGATATGCGGATTAAAATATTGTGAATACAATTCTGACATGCAGATTTCACCCACGCGATCCCATGACAGGGGTTACTATCATATTATACGTATACCCCCCCACAGACTGTCTGATTCCACTATCGTCAGCATATCAGTGAGATTTAACTATGAGAATCATTGTTATCTATCATGCAGAGAGTTACTAAATATAATGCATACCTTCAGCTTCAGTTTTAGGCGAATTAAAAAATTGAGTAGTTTAGGAAAATTTTGCTGGTAATCCCAGAGCAATTACAAATGATTTTATTATTTTTCACAAAATAGTTTTTTAAAGCTTTGGG
>JAQFZA010000962.1:0-11684 GCA_034695115.1 Desoria olivacea
GAAAAGTCCGAATTGCCAAGAACAAGTTGAACCAGATTTGAGAAATTGAAGTTCAGGATTTCCGTGAAGCTTTGAGGAACTGGAAGTGTAGCTTCTGTATTAGGAAACCTCAAAGATTTGGCCCCGTCGCTAAGTTTTTTCATCTGCTTCTTAACTATTGCCCAATCATGATTTGAATAAGCAGGTTGGCTTGGATCCATTCTTGAAAATAAGAGCAAGTTCTGTGGTTGAAATACTTCCAGGCTAATCATGTCCTTCTTTAAAGTTTTAAGGAATTCTTTGCTGATTTTGATGATGGACTTTTTCTTCAATAAATGCGAAGCTTCGGCTGTCCAGGTGGAATGCACTAGCCGGCAGTTCTTCAAATCTTTTAGATCCTTCAGGTAAGACAGAACGTGATGGAAAATCTGAAATCGAACATTAAAAAATTACAAGCACATTTCTTATTAAATGCATTACGAACACATTCTTTGCCACATTTAGGTTGTACTTTCTAATCAATTTATGGGTTTAAGAGTCATTTAATGAAGTAAAGTTTAACGAGTTTAAGGACTTGAAACAGCTAGCAGAATGATTCCTTGTCCATCTACTGACTCATTAACTTATAAGGTGTCTATCCATGATGGTTCATTTATATTTGATTAATTTACAAATCCATCATCCGATTAAAGTATTAAAGAAGCACCCAAACGTAGCTATTCTTTCGGTCCATCTGAGCCAGTGTATACTTCGTAATACAATATATCTATCACATTTGATTTTAATTGGCTATAGATACCAGGAATACTAATTAAGAATACATTTGATGGTTGTAAGGGTCAAAGGGCATATTAATTCTGAATAACATTTATACATACCAGATGATTTTGAAGTACATTTTGGATTTGGAACTCCTCAGCTGCTGTTTCTTCAATTAAATTCCCTTGAATTCGCTTGACCTTAAGTCTCCTGCATCTTCCGTCCAAACAGAATACGTCCTTCATCCCCTCGGACTCTTTTCCAGTCAAATTGTCCGTGTCCATTGGAGTAGAGACGACAAATCGCTGCTGAAGATCGGTCAGCTCTCAATATTTCATCAGCTCCAGAAGCAGAACAGCCCAATGCACAATTCAATCTGTTGACCAAAGAAAGACAAAGGAAATAAATAATTTACAGTTAACAATTAAATGAATACATTATTGAGATCCATAACTGAATTATTTTTTTCAAATGTTTTCAGTTTGGAACATAAAATTACAATCCAAGTTTATTTCTTACAATTTGTATTTCTTATATTTGATCCTTTTTTGAAGGCCAAAAACAGCAGTTGCTTTTATTATTCAGGATTTTTCGGTACAATTAAATATTTTTAATATTGTGAATTATATTCCTGGTTAGAGGTAGGAGTGAAAATTCCAGAAGGATTCCAGAAGATGTTACGTAAAAGGATTGAAATTTTATTGAAGATCTTGTTAATTTATGATTTTTTAAATTAAACGTCTCTGAAAAATAATGAAGAGGAGAGCAGCAGCTGGGTGGATGGGGTTGAAATTACAAGAGCAAAGCGGGTTGGGTTGGTTCCTATCTCAACTTTCCATATTCACTGGCACAAGCTACTAACAAAAAGTTAATTTTAACAGGAATGACTTAATGATGAACGTAAATTCGGTAAAATATTTGATAGTGATCATTTTAAGACGTGATTCTAATGACATTATTTACGTAGCGTAATAGTAATTTATCATTTAAAAGGCTGAGTACAAAAAATCAATTTCATATTTATTACAGACTGTCATATGGTAAATGATAAGATGCAAAGTAATATTTTTAATTTTGGTAATGAATTAAGATTATCAAGTTACAAAATCGGTTTATTCGAAATGACGAAAGTAGTTCTGATTATGAATATGTCAACAGGTTGTTGTTGTCAATACCCTGATGTAGTCTACCTCAAGCCAATCCTGAAAGTTTAGCACATTTTAGTACATTTTTCACGAAAGGTTTCCATTGCAGTTACCACATATTAAAGCACATTTACTATCTAAACCAAACCGGTCGAAAACAGAGATATACCATGTACTCTGGAAACCTCATTAATCCAAGCCTCTAGTAGCCCAAGAGGGTTAATATTGAAGGTCGGAGCTTCAAACAGAAACATACATGTCAAGTTCATCAATACAATAAACGACGACTACGACTACGACTTCCATACGACATAAGGAATCATTTGTATTTGATAAATTCATTTTAAAATTGGAATATTTTAAGGTGTAGATATTAAAAGTTCATTGTATGTATTCACATTTACTTGGCCTAATTAAAAGCATAATAATATCTGTCCTTTCATTTAATACGTTCGTAATGAAAACAAAAAAATCTTACAGGTTATGATAGAAATGATAAATGATAAGATATCCTATTCGAATGAAGGTGTCAACAGGTTTTTGTTGTCAACACTATCTAGTCTATCTCAACCAATATTAGAGTTTTAGCACAGTTTTAGACTAAAAATGTGCTAAACTTCATTTTACTACAAATCATGTAAATAGCCAATCCGGAAGTTGTACCACATTTTTAGTACAATCCATGTAAACTAAGTTTCAATCTCCTTTAAAAACCACATTAGTCCCACCTAAAATGGTTAATATTGAAGGTCGGAGGTCTAAACTGCAACATTTCTATTCTTCACGTCAAATTCATCAAAACAATAATCATTTCATACCCCTAATGTAAAAACTCGGATAATTGTTTTTAATCCCAAATTGGCATAAATGACAATCAGTATTTGAAAACTTTTACTTCAATTTTTATTTATAACATTTAATTAAATAAACATAAGACAGAAGTAAAGATTTTAGGAGATTACAACACAGATTATAATATAAACTTAGCTAATCTAAAACTACAGCATCAGTAACTATAAACAATATCCTTAAATAAACATCCAAAATATTACATTTTTCACTACACTTATCATTCATAACTCTAATTAGTTGAGGAATCGTCGAATTTTTGTATCATACGATGTTCAGTACACTTTCTAACTTAATGCGGTAAGAACTTCAGAATATTAAATTATTCTAATTAAATTATTATCGTGACTTGGTATTGGACACAGTTTGATAACAAGTTTATATTCCAGTCACCTCAATTATATTGAATCGTACAAAAGAATTTAAATTCAAATTAATTTTGGCCAGCCATTAACCACACATCTCAGTTGACTACTCCCTTCCCTCTAGATCTAGCAGCTACAGCCTTCGCTTTCGATCGAATGCTAACGATAATCAACTTTTCTTAGTGGAAGTAGGATTTTATTTGAAAACATGATTTTCATTTTAAACAACTGCCATTCAAACAAAATGTCATGGACAGGAACTGCACCGGATTCAATGTAACCTAAACAGAAATTATCTAATTTTGAAACCACGATTGTCCTCACCTTCATCCTGGAAAACAAATAGTGGCAAGTTCACTAAAGTTTATTGTTTAGCCCATTTTCCAGAGAGAGCTGGCTTTTTTGATCGGGTACATCGGCCGACTGGAAGAGGTTCAACAGGCAAGTAGGGATGACCTTCAGCTACTCTGGTCCTCCCGATATCCAAATGCTCATTATGAACATTTGGAAACATAATGCTCAAGCGTTCTCGAATCCCAAACAGGAAAAAATCGTCGGGAAATTCAGGTTGTTTGGGATACGGCAGCTTCAGTACCCTTAATGTCTTACAGACTTCCTTATCCAAAAATTGAGGATACAATGGCAGGAAAGCTTTGTATGCGTCACATAATGACCAAATACGGTCCTTAGTATCACCATCTCTTCGAATGTATTTGATTACGAGACTCTGTAAGATCGGAAACAGTTTTGTATAATCAACATTCTCAAATGTCATACGGTAGGAGGTGGAGTTGTGAACTAATTTCAACTTCTTCAGTTTCGGTAGACTTGGGAAAGTAAAATGTGGAACTGGTGGAACTACTTCTTCTTCATTAAGAGGAGGAGTAGGAAACGCCAGTCGAAGTCTCTCCAACGTCCCGTTTTGTCTCTTCAAAAAATCATGAAGTTCTTGATAATCGTCTATCATTGGTAATTTGCACAATTTCAGAGATCTTAGCTTGATTGTCAAATTCGACAAGGCTTCAAAATCCTCAGCTGAAAGGTCGTCAAGGGTGAGGTCCTTGAGATTTGGACAGGAGGATGGATTACGGTTGAAATGGTCAAGAAATATGTTTAAACCTACTGCAGGAGGTTCACAGTATGGATCATATCCATACTTATCCCGATCTCTTCCCCATATTCGTAGCTTCAAGGATTTTAGATTCGGGGCGAATTTGAAAACTCCTTTTATTAGCATTAACCTTGGAGGTCTATCTTCTCGAGATGGCTTACAATTCATAATCCAATCGATTCGTTTTAATGAATGTATCGGAGGTGGTGGTGGGTCGGGCCAAGAAAAATTCCAATCTCTAAGTTCGAGATGAACGAGGTTTGGTAGATTGTAGTGCAGGACTTCTGCGAAGCTTTTTCTAAAAAACTCGTTGTCGTCATCCCTTGGATAAGGGAACTTTAGGTACAAGACCGCATTACTAAGTGTTGTTGTCTGATTCTTAAGTATCTCCCAATTCTTACTTGAATTCTTTTTCTGAAATCGATTCTGAACATTTGGAAACATTATGCTCAACCGTTCTCGAATCCCGAAGAGATCATAATCCTCCAACTTAAGTTTAGATTGGTTTGGATAAGGCAGCTTCAGTACCCTCAATGTCGTACAGACTTGTGTATCAGAATCGTCCCCACGAATGGGTAAAAAGGCTCCGTAGAAGGGACACCTTAACCAAGTACGGTCCTTAATTCCACCAACATCACCTTTTCGATTGCATTTGATTACAAGGCTCTGTAGGGCTGGAAACTGTTTGGCAAAATCGACTTTTTCAATCTTTATATCCGATGCGTACTTGTCATGGACTATTTTCAACTTCTTCAGTTTTGGTAGACACGGGAAAATTAAATTAGTAGTTTCGCCCCACGAATCTATCGGAAGGACTAATTGAAGTCTCTCCAACGTTCCATTCTGTCTCTTCAAAAAATCTTGAAGATTCTTACCATCGACCATCCTTGGGACTTTGGACAGTTTAAGAGATCTCAGCTGGATTTTTAAATTCGATAGGACGTCAATATCCAAAGGCGAAAGGTCGTCGAGGTAAAGGGCTTTGAGATTTGGACAGGAGGATGGATTACCATTGAAGTGCTCAAGAAATATATTTACACCCTGACCCTGAGGGGAAAGGAATCTGTATCTGCCACGTCTGGTCCTCTCTTCTGTTAGCTTCAAGGTTTCAAGATTCGGTGCCAATTTGAGAACCCCTTCCAACAAGATAAGCTTCGCAGGTCTTAAGTTCTCAGATGGTTTAGAATTTAGAATCCAATCGATTCGTTTTAACGATGGAATTGGGGGTGGTTGTGGGTTCGGCCACGAAAAATCATAATCTCCAAGAGTAATTTGAACCAGATTTGGGAAATTGTAGTGCAGGATTTCTATGAAGCTCTGAGGCCCCCCTGGAAGCGGAACTTCTGTAGTAGGGAACTTTAAAGTCTTGACCCCGTCTCTCAGTTTTTTAATCTGCTTCTTGACTATCTCCCAATCCTTATTTGAATAATCAGGGTCATTTCGATCTAACGTTGGAAATAAGAGCAAGTTCTGAGGGCGAAACACTATCAAGCTATTCATGTTCTTCTTTGAAGTTTGAAGGAACTCTTTGCTGATTTTGATGATGGACTTCTTCTTTAAGAAATGTGAGGCTTCGGCTGTCCAGGTGGAATGCACCAATCGGCAGTTCTTCAAGTCTTTAAGATTGTTCAGATAGGACAGAACGTGATGGAAAATCTGGAATTGGACATTAACAAATTAGAATCACTTTTCTAATTAACTGATAAGGTGTCTATCCATGATGGTTCATTTTTATTTGATTAATTCACAAATCCATCAACCAATTTATGTATAAAGGACCCAATCCCAAACGGGACTATTCTTTCTTACAATAAGAGCCAAGATGCTTCCTTATAGAATATCCCGATTAGAGTGTATTTTTGACTATACTGGAGTTAGTCGAATATTTAAGAATACCTTTGATGGTTGTAAGGGTCATAGGCCATAAAATCAATTCTGAATAATAACATTCATGTTTACCAGAGGATTTTGAAGACTATTTTGGAGCTGGGACTCCTCAGCTGCTGCTGTTTCTTCAATTAAATTGAGTTGAATTCGCTTGATCTTGAGTGTCATGCATCTTCCGTCCAAACAAAATATGTCCTTCGTCCCCTCGGACACTTTCCCAGTCAAATTGTTCTTATCCATTGGAGGAGAGACGACAGATTGCTGCTGCTGAGGAGCTCCTAGATTGGTCAGCTGTCAGTATTTCATCAGCTCCAGAAGCAGAACAACCCAATGCACAATTAAATCTGTTGACCAAAAACAAAGGAAATAAGTAATTTACACTTCAAAATTGACGGAGTACATTATTGAGTTCCATAATTCAATTAATTTCATTAAAAATGTCCAGGTGTAGTTCTTCTTTCATTTATTATTTTGTCCAGTTTTTACAGTTCGCCATCATTTTAAGCCTCTACTTTGTATTTAGGATTCTTGGGTAGAAATTTAAAAAATATTAATAATCTTGTACATTGGAATTCTATTCCTGGTTGGAGTGATAATTGCAGAGGGAATTGTCATTCCTTTAAAAACCGATGTAAATAGTTGAGATTGTTAATAAAATAAATATTTCTGAATAACTCAAGAGGAGACCAGCTGGGTGGGTGGTTGGGGTTGAACTGGTTGAAGTTAAGAGGACCGGGCTTCCTTATTCCTGATGGATTCATATTCACTTACTGAAATTGGAATGTTTATCAGTAAGGACTTCCATAGGACATAAGGAATGATTTGTATTTGATAAATTCATTTTAAAATTGGAATATTTTAAGCTGTAGATATTAAAATAAAAGGTCATTGTATTCACATTTACATTTCAATTCAACAATTCTATTGTTCACGTCAAATTCATCGAAACAATAATCATTGCATACTCCTAATATGTAAAAACTCAGATCATTGTTTTTAATCACAAATTGACATAAATGACAATCAGTATTTGAAAACTTTTACTTCAATTTGAATTTATAACATTTAAATAAATAAACATAAGACAGAAGTAATGATTTTAGGAGTTTACAACACAGATTATAATATAAACTTAACTAATCTAAAACTACACCATGAGTAACTAAAACAATATCCTTAAATAAACATCCAAAATATTAACTACACTTTCTAACATTAATGCGGTATGAACTTCAGAATAATTAAATTATTCTAATTAAATTATTAAATATATTAAGTTTTAATATTTAACTATTATCGTGACTTGGTATTATTCCACACAATTTGATAACAATAAGTTTATATTCCAGTCACCTCAATTATATTGAATCGTAAATTGAAGATTTTATTTGAAAACATGATTTTCATTGTAAACAACTGCCATTCAAACAGTAATGTCATGGACAAGAACTGCATCGGATTCCATATAACCTATACAGAAATTATATGAATTTGAAAACTACATTGTCCTTCATTCTGGTGGACAACAAATAGGGTCAAGTTCACTAAAGTTTCTTTCCTATTCCGTTTTTAGCGAGAGCTGGCTTTTTTGATCGGGTACATCGGCAGACTGGAACAGGTTCAATAGGCAAGTAGGGATGACCTTCAGCTACTCTGGTCCTCCCGATATCCAAATGCTCATTATGAACATTTGGAAACATAATGCTCAAGCGTTCTCGAATCCCAAAAAGCTCATTATCCTTTGACTTGAGTTCAGGTTGACTTGGATAAGGCAAATGCAGTTCCCGCAGTGTCCTACAGACTTGTTTGTTCAAATCTTCAGCATACAGTGGTAGGAAAGCACTGTAGGCGGGACATATTAACCAAATCCAGTCCTTATCGTTAGTACCACCACAACCACCATAAATTTCAAGGGTATGTAAGGCCGGGAACATCTTTGCATAATCGATGTCCTCGAATGTCATGCGGAATGAGTCGGAGTTGTGATAGAATGTCAAGTTCGTCAGGTTTGGAAGGCATGGGAAAGTAAAATGCGGAACGGCTTTAAGAGGAACAGCAGTTGGAAAGGCCAGCCGAAGTCTCTCCAACGTCCCATTTTGACTCTTCAAAAAATCATGAAGTTTCTGATAATCGGCCCTCACTGGTAGGCTGGACAATTTCAGAGATCTCAGCTGGATTGTCAAATTCGACAAGGCTTCAAAATCCACAGCTGAAAGGTCGTGAAGGGTGAGGTCTTTCACATTTGGACAGGAGGATGGATTACGGTTGAAATGGTCAAGAAATATGTTCAAACCTAAGCCAGGGGGTCGAGGTCCACGTCGTATCATCCCACGATAGCCGCCGAGAAATCTATACCAGTGCTCTCCTCTTGGAAAAGGATCCTCTTCCTTTCGTAGATTAAGAGTTTCTAAATTTGGGGCGAATTTGAAAACCCCTTCCAATAGTGTTAAAGTCGCAGGTCTATCTGCCGGACGTGGCTTACAATTCATAATCCAATCGACTCGTTTCAAAGAATGAATTGGAGGTGGTGGTGGGTCGGACCAAGAAAAATCCGAATCTCTAAGGTCGAGATGAACGAGGTTTGGTAAATTGTAGTGCAGGACTTCTGCGAAGCTCTTTGTCGCTGGCTCAAAAAAGTCGTCGTCTTCACATTCCTCCCTGTCTTGCTTTGTATAAGGGAACTTTAAGCACTTGACCGCATTACTAAGTATTGTTGTCTGATTCTTAAGTATCCCCCAATTCTGACTTGAATAGTCTTTCTGAAATTGATTCTGAACATTTGGAAACATAATGCTTAACCGTGCTCGAATCCCGACGAGATCATTATCCTCCAGCTTAAGTTCAGAGTGGTTTGGATAAGGTAGCTTCAGTACCCACAATGTCTCACAGACTTGCCTATCCAAATCCTCACCAAATATGGGCAGAAAGGCTCCGTAGAAGGGACACTTTAACCAAATACGCTCCTTAATTCCACTAACCTCGCCTTTCCGAATGCATTTGATTACAAGTTTCTGAAGGGCTGGAAACTGTTTGGCAAAATCGACTTTGTCAATCTTTACATCCGATGCGTCCTCCTTATGGACTATTTTCAACTTCTTTAGTTTTGGTAGACAGGGAAAAGTAAAATGAGTAGTTTGGCACCACCAATATACCGGAAGGGCTAATTGGAGTCTCTCTAACGTTCCACTCTGTCTCTTCAAAACAGCTTGAAGATTCTGACCGCCTTCCGTTCTTGGGAGGTGGGACAATTTCAGAGATCTCAGCTGGATTTTTAAATTCGACAAGGCGTCAATATCCAAAGGTGAAAGGTCGTCGAGGTAGAGGGCTTTGAGATTTGGGCAGGAGGATGGATTACCAATGAAGTGCTCAAGAACTATATTTAGACCCTGAGGTTCAAGGAATCGTTGGGGTAGGTGTCTGTGTATGAAACTCTCTTCTGCTTGTTTTAAGGTTTCTAGATTCGGGGCCAATTTGAGAACCCCTTCCAACAAGATTAGCTTCGCAGGTCTTAAGTTCTCAGATGGTTTAGAATTTAGAATCCAATCGATTCGTTTTAACGAAGGAATTGGAGGTGGTGGTGGGTTGGGCCAAGAAAAATCCGAATCTCCAAGTACAAGCTGAACGAGGTTTAGGAAATTGAAGTTCAGGATTTCTGTGAAGCTCTGAGGTCCCCCTGGAAGCGTAACTTCTGTAGTAGGAAACTTCAAGGACTTGACCCCGTCGCTAAGTTTTTTAAACTGTTCCTTAACTATTCCCCAATCCTTATTTGAATAATCAGGGTCATTTCGATCCAACGTTGGAAATAAGAGCAAGTTCTGTGGTTGAAATAATTCCAGGCTAATCATGTCTTTCTTTGAAGTTTTAAGGAATTCTTTGCTGATTTTGATGATGGACTTCTTCTTCAAGACATTTGAAGCTTCGGGTATCCAAGTGGAATGCACCAATCTGCAGTTCTTCAAGTCTTTTAGATTGTTCAGGTAGGACAGAACGTGATGCAGAATCTGAAATAGAACATCAGAAAATTAAAAACTGTTTGGTAAATACCTTCAAATAATACTCCAGACAGTCCCATTTTCAATACGGCCTGTTTATTTACAAAAAGGTTGTGTTGTACTTAGCCACATTTAGGTAATACTTTCTAAGATTATAAAATTGATCATCGATTTATATGTTTAGAATACAGTACTAAGGGACAATTAACTACAAAACCTCCTAACTGAAAAAAATGAGTATGATACACCAATCGAACCGTAATTTAATGCTGAATACGAAAATGAAATAAAATTGCCACATACACGTACATCTTTTCAGCTAAAGGCCAAAAATCGGATTTATAAAGCAGTCGATCAAAATCAATTTGGACATATTTCATATCATTTTAACCGAAGTTTAACACTGATTTCCGATATGCAATAAAAAATAGGAGACAACGACCAGATTTCGAGATTAATCCCGAAAACCGGGTAAAAATCGGATTTATAAAAAGGTCGACTAGCATCAATGTGGATGTGTGATACACCACTATGACCGAAGTTTAATGCTAAATCCGAATATGCGGTAAAAAAGCAGGTTACAAAGACTGGATTTGGAAAAAAGTCGAAAAAACATGGTAAAAATGGAATTTATATTTTTTTTGGAAATAGCTCGCATTTTTACATTTTAAACGCAGAGTTAGGTTTCCAGCAGAAGGATCACCAGTTAATTTTCCGAATTCCTGACTAAAATTCCATTTATATGTGAATTCTGTCACAAAACACATTGGCGCTCTCTGTAAATACAAACTTTCAACGAAAACGTTATAGACCATTTTCTTACTATTGAAATGGCAATATATAATCGTATATTAACCCGTGTGATCGGATCAGTATCTTAGAAGCTGCAGTCATTAGTATTTAGTATACACTACTACTATCACAAAAAAGTCGACCAGCATCGATTTTGAAATATGATACACCGTTTTGACCGAAATTAAATGCTCAATCCGAATATGTATTAAAAATTGGGTGAAGAAGACTAGATTTCGAGATAAATCCCGAAAACCGGGTAAAAATCGGATTTATAAAAAAAGTCGACTAGCATCAAGTTCGAAATATGATACACCACTTTGAGCGAAATTTAACGTTCAATCAGAATATGCGGTAAACAGCAGGTTACAAAGACCGGATTTGGAGAAAAGTCGGGAAAACCGGGTAAAAATAGGACTTTTTAAAAACGTCGACTAGCATCAATTTACCCATATGATAAACCATTTCACCCAATAACTTTTTATAGCGGCTTTAAGAAACTTTGTATGTAATTTTGGTAAAGAAGTACAATTATTGACACGTGGATTAATGTCCGGTTGCAAATAAAATAGCTCACCACTGATGTAATTGGGAAGTCTTTGTTAAGAGTTAATTTTAATGAATTAAGTTAAGTTTAATGGGCTTAAGGACTTGAAACGGTTAACAGAATGATTCCTTAACAACCCCGTCCATCTGCTGACTCATTAACTGATTCTCCACGAGCAATTAAACTCCGCTAATGTCAGATACTTGTACATTTATATTTGATTAATAATTAATTTTGTGAATTTGGCGGATGATGGAT
>JAQFZA010000963.1:0-11681 GCA_034695115.1 Desoria olivacea
GATAGGTTGAAAAACTTGAACAATTGGACCCTTGACCATCAAATGTTAAGCAAATACGTCCCCTGGCTTAGCCAGGGGCTTAAATACTAGTGCTGTAATAAAATATGTATATGAGTCAGAATATTATGGAGATGTAATTTACAATTTAGAATCTGGAATGGATTACTATTTTAATATTATTAGAAGAGTCGAATGACTTTTTTTCCAGCTTTTGAACCCTGTTGGCTCTCTAGGAGCTGGAAAGCAGGTTTTCATTAGGAATCTCTGTTTCCTCTGATTCCTCTACACTTCAACTTTTAAAACATTTAAACGCGTTTAAAAAGTACAAACCCTAAATTAAGGTTCTGCTCCAATTCCCAAATGTTACAGGCCTTTATCACCTCGTTGAGTTTATATTGTGACTTAGTATAGCATTGTAAATTGTTACATAATATAAGATTGGCTTAAAAAACTCATGGGAGATTTAAAACAACAAAAAACAGTCAGAAAACCACAGAAAGAAACCCGACCCCGACTGACTGACTTGAAACAGTCCATGAAATCCGTTGACTTTTCACGTCTCATGGAATTGAAACGGAGGCCTTGTTGTGGATTCGTATGCAAATACGTGTGAAGTCGGAATTGTTGTAGGAAATGTAAATGCACCCTTGTCGGCTCCTATTCCAGCTCCATGTCTCAAAACACAACTCTATACCTCCTCTTCTGTAATTTATGCAGGGATATGTCATGGGTTAAACTTGGTTGATTCCTAAATTCTTAAATACCGTTGGTAGGGTTTGCTTAGAACATTTAAAGAATTGCAGGAAGGTTTTCAATAAAACTCCTGTAGAATCTCTGATTGTAAAAGAGCTTGTATTTTGGTCCAGAAGATAAAGGGACAAAGCGGCTCCAGGACTTATTAAAATGATAATAGTATTCAAAGGGAGACATAACTTTTAAAATAGACGGGAGGCCGAGGGTGTGAGATTATGAGGTCCACCCACACTCTAAATACGCTCTAATGCAAATAGGAGTTTAAATGGATGGACAATGAGCTCCTGGCCGGAGGGGTAAGAGGATTTGCATTTGATTTGATCAAATCTGTTGATTACTATTATGATTAGGACAGCCTCATCAACCTCGGAATTGTACAGGCTTGCAGATAATATGGAACACACACGGCACCACATCCAGCTATGAATCTGCTCAGTCATAAACAGAACTAAAGGAGATGACGGTTTGTAAATGTAAACATTATTCATAAAGTTAAATGGAATTTACTGTCGCAGTTAGGAATAATAAAAAACAGAGCCGAATGTGTAAATCCATTTATCCATTTGTCTGTGTGATGAGAGATGCGTGTGTGTCCTGTTGTCCTCGTCGGCCGTAAAAAATGTTGAATGTCTGCTGTCTCTGTATTTTGGTTCGGTACTGGGCCTTCCATAAGCTACGGAGGTAGTTCAGTCCTGCAATTTTAAATACACTTTCTTGGTACGGTATGACTTTTGAATCCCGTGAGAATATTTAGGGTACTGAATAGGGTACATAAGTAATATGGTTACGAATGTCGTTTTCAGGTGGTATTGACAGATCATGGATTTTGGCAACTTAAGAAAATGTTTGATTTGAGCTTGAATTTGATGAAACCCGATAAAATACGTAAGAGGTTTGAACAAGGCTACAATTCGTCGAGGTTAATTTTATATTTGGAAGTAATTTCATAAACGATCATTGAAACATCAAAAAAAACTATTTGCGATGATAAAAGTTGAACAAAATCAAATAGATTAACAACTGCACCTGCTTTCGCTAGTAAATTTATTTAAAAGCTGAATATTTTGATACTGTGTGTGCACTACAGTGGAGGTCTTCCAATGTCAAAGGTTATAGAGAGCCTCATGAAACCGACTTATGATGGATGCCGTGCTTTACGGACAGCCCATATGGAATACGACCAGTTCCTATTAAGGAATGGTGCAGATATTTATTTCAGATTACAACAATGCAGATTATACAAGAGTGAATTAATGTGTATTTCAAACAATAGGCATTAGTGTTCAAGGGACTCGACTCATCATTTCTCATAAATTGTAGCGTCTTCTAAAAAAACTCTTGTTGTAATCTTATGTGCATATCAATGACTCAAACAGTCCGTTAGCTCATTGTTAACTCGGCCATTGCCATAATCCGTAATGTTCCTAAACTCCTTGTAGGTAAGGCAGACACACACAGATGTCTTGTACTCGTGCCTGATTAACAATTCCCACTGTTTATGGAAGTATTGGAACTCACCTCTTGATTCATGTTGGTGGACATGGGAGCTAAATTTGGACAACTTGGCCTGGTAGAGACGCGAGTAGGTTGTGGAGACTTTTACGGTCGTGTTTTCCTCTTTTGAAATCTCAGGTCAGGTCTGGTGGTGGTGTGCGTTTGAAGTCAAACATGCATTTGAATATTCTGAATACTGCATACGGAGTACATACAACACACGATGATGTCAAATGCTTTTAGGATTACCATTCACCATTTACCACCAGCACACGCATCCACACACACGCTTGTCATGTCATGTCATATAAAGAGACAACACGAGTCAAGTTAGGTGAGATTTCTGTTCAATTTTGGCTTTGTTGTGTTAGGCAATTTTATTACATGGGCTTAGAGCTTTGAAAACAATCTTTCACTCCTAGCCGTGTTCAGGTTTTTAATCTCTGCTGGCATAAACGGAGATCTTGTTTTCAGTCTTTTTGGGGAGCGGTATCTCCTTCTTCATCCACCACCACCACCACCAAAACTGCATACAGCAACTATCACTACCGACACAACCAAAGTTAGCCGAAAGTGAGTTTGAAAACTCATTTCCAATTGCTTTATAAAAGAGGGGTTTAGGATTTAAGAATAATTAGGTGCAGGCCCAGGTGCCTCAACTCATGTCGGAGTGCCGTAGTCAAGCCCATTAAGTCCCTCATACATATAACCCTGTCGTCTTCTCCTCCAGAAAGTACAGTAATTCTGATACCTCACCTCACCTGTATCAGATCCTTCTGTAATAAAAGAAGTCGACACTTCGACAGGAAATGAGTTTTTATTGCCTTAATAGGCCGACTTCAAGTGTAACTTTATTGTGGCGTCTATGATTATTATTTCTGTATACCACCACCACCACCATTACAGCATACTAGTACAGTTCTAAAATGTTCAGTAAAGAAAAGTCGAGTGGACTTGGACTTTCGGAATCATCAGAGCTTGGCTTAAAAGTTCACAGCTTTTATGGCACGAAATTCCTTACCGAGTTAGCATAAGAGAAGAGGGGGCAACAAAAAGGGTTGAAGTTGTTGAAGTGAAAAGGCTTGAGTAAAAAATCCTTATGACTTTGGAAGGTAAACGTTCCGCTGGATTGTAGACAGACGACCGGTACACACACTACAAACCGACGGTTTGGGGTATGTGGCTATATGAATTAATTTTATTAGTATTATTACAAGGGTTCATAATTCCATACTGTATTTACTTACTTACCTGAGTCCGTGTGTAAAGTGCAATGTGTTTGTCAGCTTGTGTGTTTGTGTGGACTGAGGCGGTGAAAAAGCTGAGGAAAGTTATCCAAGGAAGAAAAGGATGTAATGTATTAGCACTAATTTAAAGAGGACATTTACGACTCTCTGCCTGTTGACTGACCATTTCAAATCTTCAAAACTTCAAATCCGCAGTACAGATGAGAGATGAGACTCCTCTCTAAATAATCTTTAACGCTCATACTCGACTTTTCCTTCAACATCTCTCACAGATACTTCAACGTCTACATTATAGACGTAAGGTTTAGTTCAAACATTCACACATTTCAAATTTTCAAATGCATAGGAGGTCTAAGAAACTGTTATCGGACACATTCGAACGTTATGTATGAAGCTCAATTTAGGCTAGATTTGTTCAAATATTAAATTCCAGTTTGAGTACGACTTGAACGAACCTGATACTGACGGGATGCAAGAAGTCGAAGTCGTGGCAGGAGATTCGTAAACAATGTAGGAATCCTTATGGAGTCGTGTATGTCAGGAAAAATGTATTTTCAACCACAAAAAGAGGACAAACAGATGAATTCTAATTAAATTCATTGAGATTGATAGGAAGAGCAAACATAATTCTATGAATTGTAGAAATTCATCGGCGAGATCGAATAACATTTCTTAATGTTAACATCGGAGTACATTATTGGGTGGAAGATTTGGAGATGTGACATGGTTGTACTTAAGTACTATGAACATGATTTCACATGTTGTTTGCTGTTTTTTTTAAGTAAAAAAGGGAGTTCGGTTTTGATACGAATACATTTTTCCCAACCGGGGAAAATTGGGTGGTCACGCAAAACTTTGCATCCACTCGTTTTTTCTAATTCCATAGTTGCTAATGTCGTTCACAAAATTTCCAAAGCTCGGCATGAAAAAACGGGTCAATTCGACCATTTTGCTTTAAAACTCAGTGCAAAAAAAAATCGAATTATTTTTTTTCGGATAGGCTGGCCAAATAACAATAGGAAGCTTATTTGAACTTTCATACTTTATGCATAGTCCTTAACCTACTATGCACACACAAGCAAGTCGTACAAACTACGTGAGAATAGTTTAGGCAGAGGCAACACATAACTCTTTTTTGTATATAATCCTAGTGTTTTTTTTTGTAAAAAGAAAGCTTAATGGAATAGTAAGGCTAAGGATGGCCTGACTGCCCTCCTGTTGTCGGCTCCGTCTTTAATTCATTTCCATGAGGAAGGGAATGGATGTAAAGAGGATTTGAGAGACTCTAATTAAACATTCGGATGTCAGAGGTGCCCTTTCTGAATAATTTATTCAGGTTTCGTTACCTTGTCTCCCCCATCACTAACAGTACATAGGTACGAACAACATCGCCAGTACAACCAATCTCCCCTACGATAACTACCACCGGCTGTGGCCTTTTTCTCTCTAAGACGGATAAGAAATTCATGGTCAAGAGCCCGTGAAACATTCCGTATTAAATTTCAAGGGAATTTTTTTTTATTCTCTCTAGTTCCGTTTACGATCTAACTCGTATTTGTCATCAACTGTAGATATATTTTCTAGGAGCTAAATTGACCTCAGAATTGATTTCAAGCTCAACAACATCCTCTTTCTTATATGTAGTATCAACCGTATGAAAGATGTCATTTCATCGGTTCATACTTACAATAGGAAAGTTGGGATTGTTTTCTTACAGTTGGACGGTTTGTAAAAAAGAGAACCGCAAACTGTGGTGAAAGGAAGAGATTAAAAAGTACATGAAGAAGTCGTACTGGTAATGTCTCGAATATCTCGGTGTATTGTCCGAAGTGTATTGAAAATATAAATGTCACTTTTCCACCATACGGCAAAGAAAGACAGGGAGGTGGAATGATGACGGTGGCACAAAACCTATGGAAATGAAATGATCCGAAACCTGAAGATTCAAAGGGATTCGTTCTATATATGTACTTATCTTTTAGCTTGCTGTAAAAGAATATCTATATGATTCGATAGGAAGTAGACAAAGTAATTTGATGATATTTGTAACGTGTTTTTTTACCCGTAGCCTTAAAATTAGTACATACCTAGTAAAATTTCAAAGAAAACAATTCAAATGTAAAAAAAAGTTAAAAATTTATTCTGTCCATAAAGTATCGACCTATTGAGTCTATGGCAAAAGAGTTCAAAAAAGTAAAAGTGTAAAAAAAAATGCATTAAAAATACAAAAAAAACTGATGAAACCGATAAATACATTCAAAATGAAATCGGAAATAAAATCAATTACAAAAGCAATGTATTTAAAGCAAATTTATAGTACAGTAAACCCTCTGTTCACAAACACGAATAGCTGGGAGAATGTGTTTGCAATTTACGAAGTTTTCTTAAAAAATACGGTTTACTGTATTTAAAATGAAAAGTACTTTGCATAAACTTTTTCAGGTTTTCCCTGAGAAACGTTTGGAGTTAAAATTTTAGCTCAAGCGTTATAAAAGAGTATTTGAGTGAATATTGAGTACTTGGACGTAAAGTGTATGCATGCATGGCCCTGAAGGGATCTGAATGAAGAAGTGAATTGAAGTTTGGGAATGTGTTCGGTGGGTTACACAGCCGAGTGATTCAGCTGAATAGATCATGGATTGGACTATTACATGCATTATTCCTACTTACAGGGATTGAATTATTTTGAAAGGTTGGTAAGCAAAGGTATTAGGTGTTATTACAATTTACAAGACCCTTCTGGATGCTTGTGTGACTGAAAGGAAATGGGAAATTGGAGTGTTTGTTATCCCCTTGTGTAATGATTCAGTAGGACTAGGCAGGAGGACACTAGGCAGGCATTAAAAAACCGAGATGTTTTTGTAGCTGGAGAAAAAGGGAAAGAAAGGAAGGTGATGAAAAGGTGGGACTGGAAGATTCAGATTTCAAAGGGCCCTCATCAACATCTCCATTCTTCAGAGACTTCTGGCATGTCCATTTAAGCCTCTTATGTCCGTGTCTTCAGATGTTCTTATGGAAGTTCAGACTTGTGTACACCTGACAGAGGAAGTCGAATTCAGTCTTGAGTTGGTTATATACGCGAGTAGATAAAAAAATCCCTTGTAATTACGATTATTATCCACCTGTGAAATTAAACCTGTCCAGCCTGCACATGAACTTGAGGAATTCTGTAATTCCAGGGTGGAAAGGTGTCGGAGAGGAGACGGCGGATGTCAGTTGGTGTTTTGCAAAATGAAATTACAGGGCGAATAAAGAACGTCGGAGTTGCATTTGCATTCTTCCTTGTCGTCTCACGTTTAATGTCAAAATGACAAATTAAGGAAATCCGGATTACTGTTATTTACTTCGGTTCTAAGCATGCTGGATGGAGAATGTTGAATTTGAATGTAATCTCAAGTGCTTCATCCGTCGGGTTGAATCCTATCTGATTCTTTTCAGCAGATAAGGATTTTAATAGTGCCGATTCTAACACAGGAAGGAAGAGAGAGGGACAAGTAATTGTAAATTTTATTCCGGCTTTGAAATCTTGTATTTCTAAGAGATAAGTCCGATAAGCAATGAAAAGGCAAAATCTCATGCAAAGTTTAATTTGAAAAAAAATTGAAACTCATCGTTGAACTTTGGGATTTACATAAGCTATGCATACTGCTACATACGAGACGACACATGCTGGTACACATTTGCAAATGCGACATCGTCCAGCAATTTGGAAAAAGTATTAAAAAGAATTAGATGTTTAAGCAATATCTATAAAAAGTCTCAATATTTTAGAGATATTTACAACTTTAGACCGCTTTGTTTATTACCAAAAATAAAATTATAAACTAACCAAAGCTAAGCTAAGCCCAAAGAATCAGCAGTCTGTGAACTTTGAGACTGATGGATGACTATATAATTTATGAATAGTTTCTAAAAAATCCTTTACGGATTGCAGACAAACAGACAGGTTTAAAAAAGTATTAAGTGCCGAGTCAGTCAGTAAGTCAGTAGTGGTGGTTCAGAAACAAGGAATCAAATAATTTCCTTTTATACGAAATGAATTGTCATTTCATGGATTTGTATTACGGAGATTATAGTTAGGCTCCATGCCGGTTAGGTTGTTTTGTTGGTGGTGGACTTTGTAATTTAAAATTCAGATCTGTCTAGCCTCTCCCTGAGCTGAGATGTTAGAGTGATAGTTTGGCTTATCTCGTATATGTACGAGTGTCTGTATGAATGACATGTCAAAGGAGGTTTAGTGAGTGCGAGGAAAGTGTGTGAGGGCTGCCACCAGCACTTGGGGTATTTAAGATGATTAGGAGATTAGATCTTGTAATAAAACTATAAAATCCTTAATCTGATGAACACGGACTTTTATTGCATACAACAGGCTGTAGGAATGGAGAGGGGTTTGGAATAGTTTGGATGGAAGAATTCGTCAACCTATAACAGCTTGAAAGTTTGCGGAACTACGTATTTGTATAGTCTTGTACTGTTGGCACTTGTCGTCTGGCAGTTTGGATGTCCCCTCACCCTCTTCTTGCACATTTACACCAAGAGGGATGACCTTTTGGGAAAGATACATTTCTGCAGTTAGTTAAAGACTGTCAAAAGGCTGTTAGTTTGTGGTGGTGGTTTGATATTTCGGAAATAAGGGGAGACATTCACGTGCCTTGGCAACTTGGCATCTGCCTTTTCTTCTGTCGTAAAGTATATTATTACAGTACACATATACACACTTCTAACTAAAATTGAGTTTGATGGACGACGGAGAGACATTTCATAAACTTTAATTTCCTTTCTTCAGTCCCGATAACCGTCTTGGTGATTAGGTTGGTTTACTCAAATCACCTCCTCAAGGGTACTAAAGCCGCCTTCAACGCTCACTTAAATCCATTGTCTTCCTAGCTGCAAAAACTTTGCAGCTAGGAAGACTTGCAGCTGATTTTTTTATTTGAAGAATTGTTTCTAACCAACTGAATTGATTTTAAACTGTTCGAGTTTAGCGTATAGGTCATCAATGTCTAAATTATGGAATTAACGCATCTAAGGACTGATATGAAAACGTAAACCATGGCATTGAAGATGAACTAATACTTCTGTATAGACAATCCTTTATTTTCGGAATAACTATGAATGGATGTAGATTTAATGATTGATGGATTGCTGAATGGAGCCCTGTACTTAAATTTTGTCAGAATCCGACTGCTGGATGAGTTTTGGACAGAAGAGCCGGATATTGAATCCAGGAAAATTGTGGCAGATAGGCGGATGATGGATCCTAGGAGACTACGTACGAAATGGCAATGAGAGGGTGGACGTCCGAATGAGTCAGTCCCAGCCCGTCGTCGGCATCCCTTCCTTTCAATGCCTAATAGATCTGTCATCTCTAATAATAGTGTAACAATCATCAGAAAGAGATGATAAGATATTCAAACCCAGAATGTAAAAATCCAAACTATAAAACCTCTATAGCCACAATGTAATTCGGAGGATATTTGTTTACAAATTGTTAGAGGAAGAACTTTTTCCGAATTCGGGGGAATGAATGTATCATCACCGACGGAAAGGGATTCTTGCTTAAATGTCATTCTCCGTCATTCTGTCTTCCTCTGCAATGAATAGAGATTTAATAATCTGTATGTTAGGGGCTGTTAAAACTGATAGTCCCTTGTGGAAAATATGGAGACTGAAGAATCGGATGGAAATTAGATGGAAATCAATCGGATGGGACAACCGAAGCTGGCATTCACTTATCAAGTGGCCTTGTCCCTCTACCAACTAAATCAATTGCAAATGCGATGACAACTGATGAGGTTTTATTTATTGCTCGGCTTCACAAGTCTGGCAGTTGGGGCTGTAACAAATGCTGGATGGATGGATTTACAATGTCGGTGGTGGAAATGCAGCTATTGCAATTCCTTGGAGCCTCCAACTATTCAGAACTAGCTAAAATTGATACTTAATTAATTGGCTTTAGAGAATACACATTGTTCCAAATGACATGTAAAACCGCGTGTATAACTCCTCGAAACGAATCATCTCGTGTTTCTCTAATTACAATTAGTTGACCTGAGTTGCTAACTTGCCCTGTATGAATTGGAAAACTTTATTGTTTTCAAATCCTATGGACTTGAGCAGTTTTTGTTTTAAAAACACTGATAACGGTAGTTTGCTTAGCCATTTCAACCTATTGTTGATTTCATTGTCAACATCAAGGAAAAGCATTCTTTATTTGAATCGGTATACTGAACGCTTGATAAATTACTAGTACGTATACACTCTGATTACAAAAAAAAGTCGACCAACATCATATTGACATATTATACAACATCTTTACAGAAATTTAATGTTAAAGCCGAATTAAGAGATTTCTTTGAAACTATATAAATCAGATTTATTCCTGGCAGAAATAAATTCAGGGACTTTAATAAGAATTCAGTAATTAGATACGCTTATAATTACGCCATTAATCAAATCCAAGTACAAAAGACCACTTGCTGGAATACATTCAAAACATTCAACAGTCGCAATCGAAATGAGTTCATTATGTCACTTTAATTACTTGCCCAACATTTCCATAATCCGAATTTAGAAATCCTTTCTTAACTACAGTTACAAATCTGAATTTAAATATTATCCTGGAAACAATTAGCTAATTACAGCTAGAAACAGCAGATACTCATTATAATGCTTAATTATGAGTTCTATTGTCGAAACGGCATTTTTAGCAGTTCTTGTCAAAAATGGAAGGACAAGAGATACAATAGTTTTTCCTTACGCTCTACTTGTACTTAAAGTAAAAAAAACCCTGATTTTAGTATGTATTAAGGCCCAGTGTTTTTAATGGGTGGGTACTACCCATTAAACCCACTACTAGTCCGTTCTCAACCTTCCCTATAGCATCTCGTCCAAATAAATCATTTCATTTAGTGTATCGAAATTGAAAACCCTGAGTCCTCACACGTTTTAGACCAGCGACATATCTTCAAAAAAACATGGTCCGTCCCGTCTCCGCTATAATGTTACAGGATACGCTATAATGTATATGTGTTAATCTCAGGACGAGATGCTATAGGGAAGGTTGAGAACGGACTAACCAGTGGGTAGTAGTGGGTTTAATGGGTAGTACCCACCCATTAAAAACACTGGGACTTTAAGTATGTAGTACCCTAAAACCTCAGTTCTAGGGTTGGAGTGCAAAAAAATGGTAATAGTTAAAAGTAGAATTCATGTTTTCGTTTAGTATTAATATTACTAAAGAAAAAAACTCACATTTCTTTTAGTTCGAATCGAATGTTAGTATTAGTAAAAGTACTTTTAGTCTGTAGACTATTAGTATTAGTAAAAGTACTACTAAAAGTCATTACTTTATAGGTAAAAGTAATTATACAAAAGTACTTAGGAAATGACCGTAGCTTCTTACTTACTTAGCTAATTACATTGGTTAATATACGATTCCACATTGTAATTTTAATAGAAAGAAAATGTACCATAACGTTTTTGTTGAAAGTTTATGTTCGCAGAGAGGACCAATGTTTTTTCCCCAGAGTACACATAATTTAAATTTTGATTAAGAATTGGGGAAATTGACGGATGAACCTGCTGTTGGAAAAATTAAGTTAAAAATCAAAAGGTTTACAAGTTGAGATGCCCTGAAAAGTATAAAAACAAGTTTCGTTTGTCATTGCCTCAATATGTCTCTTTAATAAGTACTTCAAATATCGAAATCTTGATTTTTAGCTCTCCAAAAAAATGTTGGAATGCTAGTTGTTGTTTACGGATCGAACAAAATTGGGGACGTAATTTAAAATTTTATTGATAATGTAATTGTAATTGGTATGCTAATATAGGGATAATTCTGGTTGTAACAATTATTTTGTTTCTTAGCTTCCCAGCTGCAGAGATAAATAGCAGAAGAACTGATTTACGAAACGGCACCTCATGTGTATTTATTTATTTCGGTTTTTTTTTTCATTTCTTCTCAACCACCTCTCCATAAAGTAAGAGAATTACTTATGAAACAGAATGTGTAATCATAATAATACAGGAATATGAAATCATTCTGGAGAGAATAGAAGGAGAGAATGCAGAATAAGTTGAGTGTTTGTTTTAAAAAAAATCCAGAATAATAATACGAAGGGATCTCCACCTTTAGCCTTAAGGGCATCAGAAGGCCTCGCTGGACTACCTTGGCCTTACGAGTAC
>JAQFZA010000964.1:0-11678 GCA_034695115.1 Desoria olivacea
ATGTTCTTAGACAAAAAACCCAACTTGACTTGATGTGACCCAAGGGAAATGCAAATTTAGTTGTAGAACTTGGGCTTATGAAATGATGCTGGCACTTTTTAATCTGATTTTCATAATTTTCCAAGACCGATTTCCATGATTTTTTCTTGACTTTTTAATCTGATTTTCATGATTTTTCAAGACCGATTAATTATTATCAATAATGATTTTCATGACGATTTTCATATTTTTAAAAATGAGTGGATTTAGTTATATTACTTAAAAAGGAATTTCATGATTGATTTTACCATTGCTTATATATTTTAAATTCCATTCTCTTCTACTCAATTAATGCCTCTGTATTAATTAATTAAATTTCTATTCATATCATAATATTTATGTATTTTCAATTACGGGGGGAAACCCCCCGTACCCCCCTTAAATTTACTATTTTTTCCTACCTTTTCTTCATTCTATTTTTTGATGTCACCTGGAAAATAAAAAAATTATAATAAACTATGACAAAGATAAAGAAAAAAGTTTGTATGTATATAGGATATTTGGATATGTATGAAAGTCTGTTAATTAAGCATAGGTTCAGTAATACTTGGAATAAAGTTGGAGGCATGATCTGGACATTAAACTCCAACCTATCTACACATTAAATTACACTCTTTAATAAGTACACATTAATTTGTCTTCTTTTGTATTTATTATTATTTGTAATTAACCTAAATATTAACCTAAATATTTTTTGTACGCAAATAAACTATATTTATTAAAGAGGAAGTATTAGTCCATTAGACTCATAAACTATATTTGTTAAAGATATGTACTTAGTGATGAGTAATAATAATGCTGTGGTGAAGTTTCTAGTCTCCATTAAATATACATGTAAATATGGTCAATTCTTTTTAATGAGCATGATTAAAGCTGAGCGAAACCTCAGCAAACTTTCCTCATAGTAATAATAAGATTGAAGGGAGGAGGGTAATGAGAGAATATGGAGTAAACTATATACATGGGCGGACGTGAATGAGATGGTGTAGGATTTACTAAGTTGCAAGAATAATTCAGAGAAATTCAACCTACTCCCTGTTTTCTCTCTCTCATGTAACTCACCTTTGTAATACACAGCCAAGTCCATTTCCATTCCGAACTCCTTCTTGTGGAGAACTATTTAATTTTTGTAGTCATTAGACAGGGTAAAAGGAGATATTTGCAATAAATTTGATATTTTTTACAAATAAATCTCATCCTTCTCCTTTTATCCTTATTACAGCTTGGTAGTTATGTGTTAGTACATGTAAGAATGTAATTCAGTGGTAAAATGGAACTCCAGTTATAAACTATATATAATTCGATATTACTATTTTCACAGGTCAGCAAACTGTAGCAATCTTGTTGATTTCAAATGAACTTATCAAATGAATTCAAATGAATATCTCAACGTGTTTTTCTTAAAAATATTGTTTTGACTCTTATGTTATTGAAATTAAATCTCATTTAAAGGAATGAATAATGTCTCTTTAAAGTGCCATTAGTTTAAGTTAGTTAGTAGATGATGATTGTTTAGGAGGACTTCTTCTGACTTTTTTATCAAGAGTACAGACTGTATGATTAGGCATCCCCTCTTGAGCGCTGGTGACTTTCATCAAAGTGTCTATTCAATTCCTCATCATTCCGGATGGCCAGTTAGGTTATGTTTGTGGATAATGCTTTTTTTCTTGTTGTCTTTTGCTAATTACTACTTCATTATAGTCAGATACATCGGTCATCATTTCCAACACTTTCAGTTACATTGTCCCTTCCTTCATTACCGGCCTAACATTTTCATCGAGTTTCCTTATTTTCAAAAAGAAAATATGAGTCTCAATTTCGAATTGTGGCTATAAATATCCTTTTATATGCAATCCATAGTTTCAAGCATTAAGCCATTAAAACATTAGATTCGTTTAAGAGGTCATTGCCATTTTCTACAAGAAGATTGTACATTGCAATACGGGGTTCAACAAATAATTTATTCATCCCAGCCTGACGATGTTGAATTCCTTTGGTCTGAACCTCATTCAAATGTAGATATTCCGATTCATAATCACGGCAACCATATCTTCATCTTTTTCAATCTTATAATGCATGTTCTTGTCTGTTGGTTATTACTTTCCTATTTTGCATGATTAATGCAAATTCGAAAATATCATTTGAACCGAAACCACTTCTTATAATGATGAGTATGAGGTGACTAGGATTGGAATTTATGTAGAATGTTATAGTAGAGAATTTTGTTGGGACAAGAAGTCGAGACGAAGTCGAAGTTTTTATCCACCAATCCCCATCCGACTCCTCTACTCATCTATTTCATATAAATTCGTCTACCGTCTCACAGCTCCTCATCAGAAGGATTTTATCGCTTGAGATGAACTCAACAATTATCTTTCATTTTATAATATTTTGACTCAGCCTCATTTCACAATGGTCAGAACGAAGCCTACAGCCAGAAAGTCTACTTGTGGAAAGGTTCCTAGATTGAGGATGGTTCAAAAGGCAACTCGTAAGCACGCCTCTTCCACGGGGGGTGTCATGAAGCCCCATCGTTACAGGCCCGGTTCCGTCGCCCTCCGAGAAATCCGACGTTACCAGAAGAGCACAGAGCTACTGATCCGAAAGCTACCTTTCCAACGGTTGGTGCGTGAGATTGCCCAAGATTTCAAGACGGACTTGAGATTCCAGAGCTCGGCTGTACTGGCCCTGCAGTATGCATCCGAAGCATACCTCTCCGGACTATTCGAAGACTCGAACTTGTGTGCAATTCACGCAAAGCGGATGACCATCATGCCCAAGGACATCCAACTCGCTCGTCGAATCCGAGGGGAACGATCCTAAATTATTATGAACACATCTGGCTGTTTCTACTGATCCTAACGGCCCTTTTAAGGGCCACCACTAATTCCTGAGAGCAATCCTTTGTCATCTGTTGTTTTGACAAATGAAAGTTGCTTACTGACTTCATAAAAAGTCAACTTGATCGTGTATAATCAATACATATCAAATAAGGTTACTATAATGACTTCTGGTTATTTTAGATTAGTTTGGTAATTTACTATTTAATTTGGTCAAAAATAATTTTACAAAAAAATAAGAATAATATCACAATTATTAATTATCATGCGCCATTTTCCAAAACTGTTCGCATCATTAGCATCGCACAGGGATAATAGATGCAGATTCATGTTTAACTGTTCTTCTATGGAACATTTATCCTGACTTGTTTAACTTCTGTGTAGTTGCTCAGGCCATATTATCCCCCAAAACCAAACTGAAAGTATACGTGCATTAATTTTAAATCAATTATGGAAACAGGTATGGACTTTCAAAATCCGAATTCAGTAGGTCTGTAACTCCGCAATCTATAGTGGTTACCTGTTTGAATTAATTCCTCTGTTGACCCTGAAATTAATAAAATCATGGTTAACTGACAGTACCGATCATCAGCTAATAGTTTCTCGAGTATAAATTTCTTTAACAAACTGTTCCAGCTCGAAGGCCGGAGGACAAGTATAAAGCTCGATCCAAATCTTTGGTAAATACAGCCGCAGCCAAACCATACATCTTATTTTTTGCACGTTCAATCCCTTTTTCTACCGACTTGAACTTAAAGATTTGCTGGATTGGTCCGAATATCTGTAAAGCACAATGAATTATTTTTCGTCACTTTGGCATTAACTCAAACCAAAGGACTCTTTCGTCTTTTTGAATCCAAGTGGTTTTTCGCCACGAAGCACAAACAAGAAATATCAACAATTGACAGATTAGTGTAGAGTTCTCAATCATCACCCTATGAATAACGGTGTCGATGTCAGTATAACGCTACACTGATCTCACCTCTTCTTTTGCAATCTTCATGTTATCCTGAACATCTGTGGAGACGGTAGATTTAATGAAGTAGCCCTTGTTTCCAATTCGTGCCCCTCCGGTTGCCAACTTGGCTCCTTCCCTCTTTCCAGATTCGATCAGTCTCAAAATCTTGTTCATCTGAACATCATCGATTTGGGGTCCTTGGGTCGTTTCGGGGTTTGAACGGTTCTCCGACGTTCTTTGCCTTAGCCATGGCCACACTCTTTTCAACAAATTCATCATAAATTGCCTCTTCAACTATTACTCTTGACCCGACACAGCAGCATTGACCCTATTTAAAAACATATGATGTCAATTTTAGACATCAAGCTCACTTTCAGTGATCAACTGTTTAATAGTAGTAGCAACGGACTAACTTGATTAAAGAAGAGTCCAATATGGGCCATTTGTACAGCATAGTCCATATTATCCGTTTCCTTGAAAATAATATTCGGTGACTTTCCTCTAAGTTCAAGGGTAACTCGTTTCAACTTAGTGGCTGCCGTTTGCTGAACAATTTTCCAAATCTTAAAAAAAACAGCAAATCCTCATTTACATGCACCCCATTCAACATGAAAAGTTTTTGCTGGAGTCCTGCTGGAGTGCTCCAAAATTAGTCAAAATACTTATGAATTACATATCTCCGTTGATCCAGTGAAGTCAATCTTCTCAACACCATGGTGAGAGACAATGGCCCCACCAGCAGTAGGACCATATCCAGGAACCATGTTAAGTACTCTAGCTGGGAAGCCAGCTTCCTTTGCCAATTCCGCAATGTAGATAGCTGTAAAGCATTTGAAATTTAAACAAAACGTTGGTCAAAATGTGTATTTAAATATATATAGGCCAACCTGTTAGGGGTGTCTGTTCTGCTGTCTTCATCACAACCATGTTTCCTATCACCAAAATTCAACGATTACAACATGTTTCTTTTAAATACTTGCTTTTGTCGAAATCACGACAAAGAATAAAGTTGCACCCATAGCCAAAGCAGGACCAAGTTTCCACGCTACCATCATGATTGGGAAGTTCCTATTAATGGAAAAATATTCGAAAATTACTACTGATCAGTATGTAATCATAAGAACAGTGTCACGTACCATGGAATGATTTGTCCACAAACTCCAACGGGTTCATGGCGAGTGTACGCAAAATAGGGGCCTTTCATTGGGATCACTTTGCCATGATTCTTATCGGCCCAACCGGCATAATATCTTAAAACATCAATTGACATCGCTAGATCCATATAGAATGCATCAGTAAAGGTTTTTCCGTTGTCCAACGTCTCAAGGTTCTATGGACGAAAAATTCAAATGAAATTTCTCAATCAAGTTGGTCAAGTCACTTACCTACATTAATCATTTTGAACTATACTAAAAAAAACTAGTCTGGAATAGTTTGAAATAATATTTACAGCTAAATAAACTCTATCCCGTTCCATCAAGTCGGCAAGTCGGTTTAAGAGAACACCCCTGTCCGATGCATCCATTGTCCTCCATTCCGATCCGAATTTGAAATCATTCTGGGCGGCCTTGACAGTAGCATCAATCTATAAGCCCATAACAATAACAAATAATAATTACGAATCAATCCCAACCCAACAGAACAATCAATGAAGAGGGTTATTACGTCAGCCTTATCTCCCTCTTGGACATCAATAATCGCTTCACCTGTTGCTGGGTTTATGGTCTTGAATGTCTTTCCAGATGCGGACTTCCTCCATCCATTATTGATAAAGATCTGACAAAAAAGTGTGCACAATTTTTTAAGTATAATTTAGTCACGGTGGCCCTGGTTAAATCTGATCAAGATACGAAGTTTACATTTTCGATTTCCCGATTAAAGTTAATTAACGGAGATGATCGTGAAACCAATTCGAGTCTGATAGTTTGACACATTCATGGGATAATATCTTAATGTGAATTAAGATAGAAAATGTTACGCTATGCTAATGCCATTACCTAGTGAACCTCGGAACAACACGGCAAATCTGTTCCAATTTACTCGGTACATATAACTTTACATGGCATGGTTTCAAAAACCTACTGATAGTAAATCAAAATGCATATGAATTGATAATACATGCAGTGCTGGCAGATTGGATTAACGTTCAGTAGGCAGTAGACAGGGAGACACAATTCCAGTCTGTCAAGGACTCAAGGACAACCAGTGGGATTTTGAGAGATGAACAACCGACATTCTAGAAATTCTAGATTCCCCTTTACATTACGGGCATGGCTGGCTATTAATATTTTTTTAGTACATGCACTACTACAAAACAACATCTATGCACTAACAAAGACGAAACTAGAAATGTATAATCTCATATTAAAAAAACTTCACATCAAACTTCTGCTACCAAAATTGTTCAAAATCCCCTACAAATGTTTCTCATATCTGTTCATATGAAATTTAAATAAAAAGTTTGGAAGCGTCCATACCCCAGTGTGCTGAATCTTTGGGTTCGGATTAGGTTGAGGCTGTGCAGCAGCCGCAGCAGCAGAAAACTGTCCCTTGGAGGTCAGTTGCTTCACAACCGTAACAATATGGGTCAAAATAGACTTCACATATCGGAACATCTTATTATCCAGTCAGTCTTGATTTGCAACAAGCTACTCTCTTCGTGGTCTGTAATCAGCCGAATTCGGTGAAGAAGTTCCCCTGCTCCTGACGTTTTCAAAATTGCAACTGTCTTTATCCCGACCCAATGGAACTCTGAAGTTCAGAGTGTGTTACCAGGCTAGAAGGACATACCATTGCATTGCCACAAGAACACGATTCACACATTGAATATTGAAGCATAGCAAGATACATTAACCTACTTGTACATAGTTTATAGCAAAGTATCCAAACTCCAAGTCGAGTAATCCCGAACTGGTTTTTACTATCATCCTGACACTAAACATGTGTACTCGTCGATACTCGTTGATAATGTTACTTGAATTGGAATATTCGCAAGGGGAATAGTTGTATGCAATTTAGCATTGAATGGGTGTTATAGAGCAATGATTGAGACCTTCTGATTTGAGTTCTATGAAATTAAATTGCAAAACATTCTTTTTTCTGGAAAGCCATATTTTATGGAGTAATGAAGATGAGGTTTATATTTATGATTTTCATAAAAATCTTCAGTTGAGGTTATTGACTGTATACTGCTTAGGGTTTAAGAAGTTTAATAATGTTTTAACTGTAATATCTTAGTTTCTGCTCATTACTATTCTTAAGCACAAATTCCGGCAGTGGTTTGTGGGTTCAGAGCTTATCACAGTTAAGCGTTATGAGTTCATGATGTTTAATTTCAAGTTGTTATTTAATGCTCGTTTTTTATGGGTTGCAACTCTATCTGGGTTGCCTGAATCTACATAACATTGTCAAATATGTTTTTTTTATCCGGTCTTGATTAATGTTATTGATTGGCATTTAATCTTGTTTACCGCTAGATTGTTACATCTAATAATTAGATGTAACACACTTAATTAGACATAGTTATTGTGTCTGATGTAAATGAATAATTTGAAGCTAGCCTAGCTTTATTTCATGCAGTCTTGATTGGTTTTTGAATTGTAACTTTTGAGACGGAATGGGATTATATACATTAGGTTCCATGTCACTATAAAGATATCATGTGTGAGTTTTTATTTATCAATTTTTAATCCCTTTTGTTTACCATTATCTAACCTCGAAACGATCTTGTTTGTCCCTATTCAATTTGCATAAGCCGGACTTCGTAGATTCTGCTTTTAGAGACATATTTTTCTGCTCGATAAAAATATAATTCATACAACACCATGATTGCATATAATAAACAGGTCAGTGGAGCTAACCGTAACTTTTGATTAAAATTCATTCTAAATTAAATCCTATTTAATTCCATACAGACTCCTTTCGAGGAACAAATAGTCCACTTCTAAAATGATTATTAAAACATTTGGGAATACTATTGTGGTGCATGTCAAAGATATTAATACAGTCAATCGTAATCGTCAAACTTGAACAACATTATCCTATATGCAACAAAATTTAGCTTTGGCCTACTGAACGTTTTTCTAATCTATACGTTTTAGAAGTTTGAGACTCTTCGACATTTATGGTTCTATCTGCTGTGTGGAATATTCTCAACATAAATTTGTTCTCGAGCTAGAAAAACAGTCTTTATTCTCGTTCGGTTAGGTTAGGTAAGTTAACTATCGATGTTGCGGCCCGGACGGAATGGAAGATATGTCTGAATAAATTTGTGAATTGATATATATTTAGGGGAAGTCTTCATCAGTGTATATAGTGTTAATTGGTTAGATACTGTGTTCAGACATATGTTCGGGATAAATATTGACTCTTCTGGAAATTTAAAACAATAAATACGGATGGATATTTAAGATTTAATTTTGAATAGCCGGTATTTAATATTTTGATAATCATAACAAATAAATCGAATTGACTACAACTGAACTTCGATTTCATAGGTTATTAACCTACCTTTTCTTATCATCATCATAAATCCTAATAATTCGTGGCTCCTCCAATGTCTCAGTGTCGTAGGCTTATCAAATCTCATATACAAATACATACTTATTTAGTAGATGTTATATATCGTAGGTCAAGCCCCTCAGGGGTTGTAGTGTCAGAGATTTACTTTGTAAAATATAATTACATTTATATTTTACTATTTCGTATTATCCTATAAATATTCGTCTCGTTGTTTACAATGTTTAAAAATATAGAAACATATCGATCGAGAGTCAATTAATCTGCCCCTTGACCTGTCTAACATATTACTTCACCAATTCAACAAAAGAGTAACAATTAAAAAACCGTTCGGAAAACTACTAAATCGCATTTTCACAAAGCTGAGATGTATGTGGAAGAAGAGTGAGTAAAGTTATATGAATATTCCTCGGACAGGGGATTTGAGGTTGTACAATGACGGATGTTGACGCTGGTCAGGTTACCAAGACTCTCCAATTCCAACAGGTCTACACCTGTAAAATAGTCAAGTTCTAACTGCTCCAACTGCTGTAGCGTCATGATCCCATCTTTAGCAACTGACCATTGAATCGGGACTGGGAATGAATTTGGATCATTATAGATGTTTCTATTTATAATGAGAATCCTCAAGTCTGGAAAGCGTCAAATAAATTTGGTTCAATATTAACCATCAAATAATTAGGTTTAATGCAAAGCTCTTATTTAATCTTACTCGCAAGGTTGGAGATGTTTGGATTGGAAGACCTGTGGAATCGGGTGGATAGGACGGAATCCGATGTAGCATTTATCATCAAAAGCTCCTGTGTAGGATAGGCTGATATTACATTTTTCAATGCTGTGTCACTGACGAAACGATCTAGCTGAACGTTCAGAACCGAGGGAAGAAAAATGTTGAGTCCAATTCGTTTTAAGTCATCCTCTCCTGCTAACTGACGGCCCTTTAGTACAACAGTGGATACGTTTGCGTTTTGTAGGCATCGTGGTCCAGGGAGCCTACAGGTGAATGAATCAATAGCTGTCAGTGATACAGTTTCTAGTTTCGGGAAAATTCGACCTCCAATGCATCTGAGTGATGTTTTAATATTCCCCAACGTCAGATTGATGACTTTTGGACAGTTCGGGAATGTTATTTGAAGGTCAGGATGAACTCGTATAAGGGTCAACTCCTTTAATTGCAAGGCCATATTTGCTAGAATCCTTTGGTAGTCATTCATCTCTTCTTGTGACTGTATGTTCTTAATCCGAAAATCTGTCAGACTCTCGAATCTAATGGATGAGGGTGGAGGGAAGGGGAATCCTATTTTTGTGAGACGAAGAAGACGGCTCTTCATTAACTCTTTCATAACCGGTCCAGGTAGTAGGTCAGGATCCGATATAAATAACGTCAATAAGATATTCTCTTGTCTCCTTATTATCCCTCTTAAATTATGGCTGGCAGTTAATATTTCCGAATCGTCCATCAAAGTAGTATAAAGTATAATTATCTCCGTTAGATTTAGGAATAAAGATGGACTTAGGACTGGTAGAAGGATCGATGCAAAGGTCCCGATTTCGATATCCTTCAGGATGTCCTTAAAGAGTTCAAAGTTAGCCATCATACCCTCTTCTCTTCTAATTGACAGTCCCTTTATTATCCCTCGCGACGATTTGATTGTATTGAGCTCCTCCTCTTCGAACCTCCCCTCACATATTATGTTAATATGAAATCTCAAGTCCTTATATCCTTTCCTTATCTCATCTTCATTCAAATCCTTGCTCGGCATGTACATGAGCTGTTCTGCCACAGGAGTTTGCGAAGGGGCTCGAATGTCCTTCCTACATAACACATCGGGTAGTACTAAGTCAGCCGTCCTTTTCCAATCGTAGCAGATTTTTCGGTACTTAAGAGTTGATTTTCTTGGATCATTTGATTCACATAGTATGATATGTTGTAGGATGAGGGAAGAGACCTATTAAGATTCATAAAAGATTGTTACTTATGTGTAATGTTTGACATTTTCTGGTCGCGTAATTGAAATATGGTGATCATAAAAATCTTACTTGTGGTAGAAGGAGAGGATGAATCGGCTGCCTAGATCGGTCTGGAACAGGATGACCTTCAACCCCAACCTCTTCAACAACTATTGCATCTGGTGCCATGACTTCTAAATTCAAAAGTTCAATTAGTTTACAAAATATTGGATATGGGTTAAATGAGGCCTTTTGAGCAATCTTATCATATTTTATCATTCAAGAGTCTGCTACCATCAATTTTTACAAGCATTACATCGATTTGACTGATATTTAACTGTAAATTCTAATATTTTACTCAAATTGAATGGACAAAGTATTTGTTTTTCGGAATAGGCCAGAAAATGTGTTTAAGACTTCATATTGTATGAAAATTGAAATGATCTCAGTAATTTATATCAGTGTACGGGCATTTAATTTTAATGAAGGGTTTCAAAATCATCACCATGTAAAATTGGGGACAGATAAACTGTCATTGGCAATTTATTAAATTTGACAGAGGTAGTATATTTGAAAACACTATGGATGGAAAATGTCGGTTTGTCATTATTTTCCATTTCCTATTCAAATATAAATGAAAATCCTTACCTGTGTTTATTATTCTGTCTTGTTTTTTTCACATACAAATGTTGAGGCACTCTTAAATGTCTTGACTCAAATTGGACTTCCTATTTAATATGTCCACCTCACTATCATCAAAACAACCTTCTACAACATTAATACTAAAAATTAGAAACTGTATTCTGAATATGGGAGAAAATTAAGGGGGAAAAGGATCCGGAACGGGGTTAAGGTCTATCCGCCTTAAACTGCAACCACTGACTAAAGGAAGATTATGAGAGAGAATTTACGACCGCTTCTTTGATTTTCACGGCCCAGTCATTGACCCGTTTTCCTTTCTCTCGCTCTCCCATCTAGTTTAGTCTTGTTCTGTCCTCCCGCTCGATAAGTCCTAAGTCTCAACATCTCTCGCTCTCTCTCTTTCTGTTATTTACCGAAAGTTTTCACTAATTTTGAAATAAGTCTCTTCGAATCTTTCATCACATTCAAGCCCTCTTCTACTTAATCAACACTTCCGATAAAAGTAAGTAAATCTTTACATCCATACCTTTAAATGAATTAATTTGTAGTTTGTTTTCAAAAATTTTGGATTATAAAATGGTTTTTAATTCGAAATATTTTAGAATAAAATGTAAAAGAGGATATTAATAACCCTTTTCAATTTTATTTCAGACATCATCATGACCTCCTTCAGTTCGATCAAGAGGAAATACGTCGGAACTGCAACCTTCCGGATCATGTTCGACGATCTG
>JAQFZA010000965.1:0-11671 GCA_034695115.1 Desoria olivacea
GTAGTACTACTAATCTATACTGCGACTGTAGAAAAACAATGGATGAGGGAGACGCTATGCTGACACTGCTGTTATCTGTTGCGATTCGCAGGTCCGTCTCTTCTAAAGAGGACAGTTCCTACCGACCCTCTCATATTGTTATTTTGTTACAGAGGGTACAATTTAGATGGATGGATAGTCCGTTCTAAACCTTCCCTTTAAACCCCTTTAAACCGTTTCGATTGCTTTAGATTTTGGGGTTCAGTAGGGAGTTGTTCATAATCTTCGTACTGAATTAGTCACAACTGAAAACATTAGAACTGCTTTAATCAAAATGAGAATCATGAGCAAAATGTACAAAAGTCAGGATTTGTTTAGACTAAACGTTACTTTTGTAAATTAACTAATTGATGATTCAGTTCATCCTGCTGCTGTTAGTACTTTTTTGTAACCTGCTGGAAGCCAGTCTTTTTCTGCTTCAAACAATAAATGACACAGCCAATTAAGAAAGAAACAACAAGAAATGTAATTATCCCAAAAATGATGAACAGGAGGAGACTATTTGTATCAGATGGATCCGTATCCAATCTTCCCGTCTCCGTCATCCCCTCTGAAATTACATACAAAATTACATTTGTACTTTAATTAAGTTTACTCTTATTCAGTTTCATGTTTTCTCCTGTGCATTAAAATATCGCATATCAGTGACACCATATTTCCATTTCCTGTGATACTCCAATTCGATTCAAATGACAAATGATGACCTTGTGAAATAAAATGGTTAGTTCCACTTGTTCATCGGTGGACAATATGGATTCAATGGAATTAAATGGAAAGTGGAATTTAAGAAACTACACATTAAACTGCAAGCCATCAGCCTCAGACTAACCTCTTTGCAATTCCAAAATCGTAGAATAAACAGCCATAACGTTCCTTTGTAAAAATGCCAAGTTGTTTGGTGTAGCCACAATATTCAAGGAGCTGCAAGGGTTGCAGTCAGACCTTCTGTATCGTCCTATCAATTAAAGGAAATCTGTTAAAAACCTATTAAAATGACGGCACCGATATTTGTTCCATTATCAAGCCCTACCAGTATCCGTAAGAAGTATGGCAGGGAAGACTTTACCAGTGCCAGTGTGGTCCCAAAATACCGTCTGGTCTGATTTAAGGAAGTGTAGTTGGGCCTCCGAATTCACCGTCTGATTATTAAACTTGAAATTGATTAGCTCAGGCTTCACTTGGCTAGACTTTAGTTGATCCCCCGAGTTCCTCCAGCCTTGTTCAAAAGCTTGGGCCAACGGGTTGTCCAAGTCATCATCCCGTTGTACCAGAGCTAAGAAGTTCCCCTTGAAATCACTCCCCGACATCTTTTGATAAGCTGAGGGGAAAGACTTAAGCAAAACAGAAATTGATTACCAAGTTCTCGGATCTCGTAGTTCTAGTTCCAGTTATAGTACGCTCCGCTTCACTAAGTTAGAGGTAGAAATAATTCAAACTAACCTTGACAAAGTCCTGACCGTTTACTTGTGACCTTGAGCTGTCATCAAAGTTCATTATTGAGTCCAGAACAATTGCCCCAGCAAATTCTCGTTCTTTCAGATAACCCGGAAGCCAATCGTTTGCAATGACTCCAGCCCCTGACTTTGCTCCAGTTGGAACCCCGTATTCCTGGAAGGTATTTAAAGCTTGTAATTACAGCCCAGATCAGTTAACGGGGAAAAATTGATGCCGAAAATGTATGTGCCATTTTAACAGCAATTTTAAAATTCTATAATTACGATAGCCTTGTCTCTCGTAACAATATTTGCGAGTATACTGTATTTTGATATTGATAAATGCAGAAATCGTAAAAACATATTCCTACATATTTTGTTAGCGCTGTATCGGTGGCCACGAAAATGACGGTCCTGTTCAGATGGATCTTCTTGGCTACCATCTGTTGGACCAAATGTTCCGCCAACGCCACAAGAGCCACCACACCCGACCCATTGTCATCCGTCGGATTGGGTTCATTCATGTCGGTGTCATAATTAGCCACGATGGCTAATGGCGAATCATACGATTCATTATTGGAGCCTTGGAGGACTAGAATATAATTCGTCCCTTGGATTGTATTTGGCCTGTCTTGCCGGATGTAGACTTGAGTTTCGTATCCACGTTCTAAGTACTCGTGACCTTTGTCTGATCCTCCGGCCAATGAGCCAATTCGACTTAGACGAGTTCTCAAGAACATTTGCATGCTTGACCTCGTCTCCCTGCCCAATGTGCTTGTCGGATCTCTTGTCCTGTCGAATGTCGTAGATTGGAACATGTTTAACAATTTGTCGGTGGAGATGATGGAATCTGCCTTGACCAGCTTACTCCCTAAAGTAATACAGACAAAGCAACATCGATTTATTAAATATTACTTTTATTACAAAGCAAACATTATTCTTCCTTTTACTGACGGACTTTTAGTAGACATTTATACATTTTATTTACTTTTATTTATGCACGAAAATACGTTTGAAAACCTGAAACATTAATTGTAATATCCATATAAATAACCAGAGGTTGAATTGATAGCATTGGGAATGTTATTTTAGCATCTTATGTCATTGAGACCATGCGTTCCGTGAATTAGTATTTGAATCAGACACAACTAATGTGAAACCGGAATAAATATGACAAATTTATAAAAAAAAAACTGGTCGTAGATGAAAATGAATACAACCTGATTGTGATATGGGTGTGTAATGTAAATGTTGGATGAGTGTCCCTGAATTCTATTTACTCATTATTTCGTCAGAAAGAAATATTATGAGGATAATGTTGATGACACAGAAATCCCATTTTTGATTATAGTAATCTCAATATTAAACTTAATTGTAGTTAATGTGTTACTTAATGCAATAACCGCTCATTCTTAAACTGTTTAAACTACATAAAAGGATGCTTTCTTACCAATAAGGAAGATTAATGGGATGGATAGCCAGTAAGTGGATCCAATGAGATGTTGGAAGTTCAGCTTCATTTTGAACACGTTTTTACAAATATTTTTATGAACACAAAGCCGGTAGAAAATGTTTTAAAAGAATGTGATCCAGTTCTGGCTTAAAGTATCCAAAATGAATTAAAATACAAATGTGAATCCAAATGTGAATTTCAATCTTCAGCTTTTATGTCTCCAGCCTCAAGATGAAAGTTGCAAATATTTCTGCACCTCCAGGATTATGTCATTGACTGCCTTTTAAGGGGATTCTTAATCTGAAGGCGTATTTAAATGATGAGGTTTTGGCTCTTGGACGCTTGCCAGCTCCTCAGTTACTGAATGCAAAAGTCCGTAGAATTCTTCTCTGAATCTCTTGACTCTTCCTATCACTTTTGATAAGCTTAGCAGGACGTGGAAGTCTTCGTATACCTAAATGTTGAAGAACTACAGAGGAAGTCCAACTCCAACTCATTCATGAAATGCAAGTAGAAGTTAGCAGAAGACGAATGATAATGTACTATGAGCATCACATGACGAATGGGCTTCAGTCTTGACCAGAACCAACTTTTCTAAGCCCCTTACTTTGACCAATGGCCTTTGACACTGAATCCCTTTCATATGTTGAGGTTCTGTAGGGTGTCCTCATTAAATAGTCAAAAATGAAAGCATGCATGGGAACTCTTTAAATGAATATTAAAATAGTGTTTAAAATAGATGAATTCAAGGTTTTTACAGATAATAATTCCTAATTGTATTAGAAACCTGGTTGATTAGTTGGATTAAATGAAGTTAATTGAGAGTGAGAGTTTATTGACAGGTTGGTAAATGTCTTTAGTAAACAGTCACTAAACTCATTTATGATAACAAAGGAAAGACGGAACTATAATTTCTGAAAAAGTTCTGTATGTCTACATAAACATAGGGCCGGTTGGGTTACATCTGAATTTTAATTAATTATAGGTTTGTTTGAAGGGAATTAGGTGCCGAATTCTGAAGTTGGAGTCACTGCATCTGGTATTGGAGACAGAATTCCAGACAGCACTTAACAATTCGAATCGAGAAAAAAAGTTAATAATTCGAGATTTTCCAAAAAAATCAAAATTTCGAAAAAAAGTTCAAAATTTTCCAAAAAAGTTCAAAATTGTGAAAATTCCAAAAAAGTATCCCTCATCTTTCCAACGTGGAATTCAGCATTTAAGTAAGTTTTAAATAAATAGTTATTCTTTGTGAGCCAAAGGATTGTTGACTAGTTGGCCATGGAGGTTTTTTTGCAAAGGATGAGTAATCATCCCATTAAGTACATTACGCACTTCCAGAGGTTGAATTCGGGTGTGGCTTCCCTACAAGTGAATTCGTTACTTCCATCCAAGTAATCCAAGAAGGAGTACAAACAACAATTACTTCATCACTTGTACAGGCCAGCCAGGTTGGTCTCATAAATTTAAGCCTTTTTCCTTCCCTAATGTTGCTAAAAGATTATCTTCTGGACCTCATTCACAAATAAATTAATTGTTAAGCATCACCAGTCTTAACACAAATGTCTTTATCAATAATAAATTAGTTTATGATAGACAACATATTTTTAGAACACGAAAACTGTATGACAATTTATTTTTCAAGCTAACTTTTCACTACCTGGATTTAGTAGCATTAATGGAATTTAATGGAATTTATTTATTTCACTAATTGCATTTAAATACCTAGACTGGATGGAATACATTCCAACTAGAAGGAAATGTTGCAAACCATTTAATTCCAATTAATTACATAAAATATAAATCCATGCACCTAATTCCAGGCTTCCATAGTTTGTAAAAATGTTTAGACATTGTATATAGACACGTTTTGAACATTTTAATTATTCTTTTAAATTTTAAGGTGACGTATGACATTTTTATGGTAAAATTTTCCCAATAAGTTTGTAGGTAATTAAAAATGATAATTCTCCATTCAAACATTTAAATAATGGTCTGTAAGTACAAAAAGTGCTACACAGTAGTAGACTCCGACCTTGGATGTCAACACAGCTCAATCAAGTCCGCCTGCCTATGAATAACTTTAATTGTAAACTAACTTCACGAACTTCGTAGGATTCTGACTCAGAAATACAAATGACAGGCTTATGCTTCTTCATGCATACGGATAATAAGAATGGGACTATTGTCATTTGCACATTCATTTCAATACAGAGAGGATCATGAATAAAAAAATTCAAAGAAAGATTTTTTTTTCAATGTCGGTTATCAATTATCATTAGTTTCTCAATTCTGAAAAACACCTCAAAACCCCCTTGAATAATCAGTTAAATTTACATTAAGAAGTTTGAGTGAATCCGTGTAACGATTTTGAACTTTGAAGTGACCTTTTGAAGGCTAACTTTTGTAATAAGTGTAATTTAATAATAAAGACATTTCGAGAACTTCTTCATCGCCCCCAGCTTACGATAAGAAGTACAGGTGATTTTTTTAACTTCAGACTTCAACTAAATATAACTTTCTTAAGAATTTAATGATAAACCAGATTTCTGAATGTAAAATCCCGGATTTTCTAGCCTTTTCTGTGGACACTAAATCAAATATTAAATAAAATTTCATTCCATACTACTCCATTTGTTCCTTGCAACGAGGAGGAGTTGGTTACAACGAGCTTTGACACTACCTTCTAACTTCAGAATGGTTAATAGCCTTCCCGAAATTCTAGTATTTTAAATCACTATATAAGAACATTTCCTGGATGGAAAAATAATGTTGACTTTGAAACCAACTTCTTTGTCTGAGATTGTTGGGAAGGCAGGAGAGAAATCTTAACAGCTTTCTACTCGATTAACCAAAACAACTTCTTTTACACACAATTGGTTTGGCTGGAGATGTTCATGCCAAAATTTATTTAGCTGACTTGGAAGTTGCAAAAAAAGTTCTCATCCGAAGTTAGCAGAGTAGAGACAGAAATACACAGACTGTCTACAAAACAGAGAGAAATATTCATGTACATACCGATTACTCCTGTCCTCATCATCAGAACATCCCAAAAAGCATATGGATCGTTATGATCAAAGTTTCCCAAAGTTCGGAAGGGAATTAGTAACTTTGATCATCATCATCTCAAATCCTATTATGGAATCAGATTCTTTACTCCAACCCGGCCGACGTAAGAAATTAGTGGCTGAATATTATGTAACAGTATTCCCTTCATTTGACTATAGACCGTTTGAGGAATTTAAGAATAACCGAAGTCAGCTTGGAAGGTGCAAAGCATGGTGTGGCCGGTAGAAAACCCTTGCTTTGATATATTAGTCCCAAGCACGGTTACGTAAGAGTCGGGCCGAAACAGCTTAAGGTCCTTAAAACCAGAGAAACCCAACGGTTTTAATGCCGGTGGTTAAAACCAGTTAAGGCCAGTGGTTAAAACCACGTGAAAACTTATGTGAAACCATTATTTATTGAGTCTATATGAGTGGATTTCAGTGTCACTTAAAAGGGACTGCCACTGTATTCTTACAACTTACGACATGTACATGATCCCTTACTGTTACAACTATTTTTAGTTTGGTGTCCCATCCAAGTTTTCAAAAAGACAACTTTTTGGTAATGACATTTAAATACGAGATTTCCTCCTGCTTCCAAATTAAACTGGTTTGGAGTTTATGGGAATCAAATCAAAGGTTGGAAACTTGAAAGTGTCGGAAAACCATTTTGTCCCATTCGTACAGTTTTAAAAAAATAGTTTTTGGAATACAATTTCTAAATTTTAGTGTTGACAAGAAATTAGGAATCTTTGAGGGCATTTATGCTACTTATACCTAAAACAAATAAAAAACTATAAAAAACCCTTCAATTACTTAATCAAATTTTAATCATTTGCAAAAATTTAAATTTTATTTCATAGCACTTGTATAGAGAAAAACATGGGAGCTATTTCTATTTTTTTAACCACTTACCATCATCAATATTACAATATTAAATTCTAATAGGAATATTGATTAGTTGTAGTATTTTAAAAACACTGGCTGGAAGGGCGTTAGTTTGGAGTTTAATTACAAGCGATTAAGTACCACGCAGCCTTTTGCTCTAACAATAGCGTCTAGCCAATGGTAGAAATTTGTTATTTATTGCCCAAACTTTCCATAAACTTCCTGCCAATGTTACCAGAATGATTGAAGGAGGAAAAGTTGGAAAGTTCGTATGGATTTTGAGAGATGTAGGTTGCATCAATGTCGGATTAAATTAAACTCAACTTTGTTGAATCGCATGTCTAATGCTAATCAGATGAATACGTGCCTCTGCATTTCATTTATCCAAAAACCACCATTGCCCATTGTTTTTTGCATCAAAACCAAGCAGAAAATATTCATTTCTGCCTCTTTCCCTTCAGCCCAATGGAAAACATTTTTAAAAAAATGAGGAGAATACAGTTTAGTCAATGTAGCTAAAGCCTCAAAAGGTTTAAATTAGGATGGGAATTAGTTTTTAAACAAAGGTTAGGATTTTAAAGGAATTTTCAATAGGATGATTTATTTTTCGCGTAATTCCATCATAATTGGCCAATATGAAATGGCTAAGAAAGTTAATAATCAATATATTCCTTGTACTTACGGACATACAGATTCTGTAGACCTGTAGCTTTGTCTTAATGATCTTAATGTAAAATTTCCTCATCCAAATGAATGAGAAATTGTCCGGATTCTCAAGATTTTTGACTATCAACCAGCAGGACATCATTGGTGTCCAAGTAATTTGAGTTTCATGTCATTTGTAGATAGTTAATAGGTTTGTCCATTAACTTTGTAATCAGGAAGGTGACGACTGTACGAGGAACAAGTATAATTTAGTAAGTAGTTAACAATATAACAAAGTTTGAGCACAGCCAACATATTCGGCTTGGAGTGTCCATCGTCAAATTTGGTTAGTTTTTCTGATTTTTCGGCCCTTATGATTTCAGGGAGCTGACTTCCAGGTCATAAGACGCTTCGTTTTTTTCGTAAAATTCTCTTTTATTATTAAAGCCGGTGTTCTCAAATAACCTGAGGAAAAAAGCAGAAATATACCAAGTTGGAATATACCAAACTAACACCGGACAGCAAGAAATTGTTGGATAGTTTAGAAATAAACAAGAAAAGTAGCAAAAAATCGACGTTAAATAACCCTTAGCTAATGGATTTGTGTGAAGTAGGAAATATTTACATTTCCTGAGATTCTAGTCTGGATTTTGTAACTTCCAGACAGGAGGGGACAGAAGGATGAACCTGGGCAGGCTGACAATAATTGTGAGTCTGGAATTAATCCTGGGCGGAATTACAGCCTCCTCTGGAGCCTTATCAAATTTGAAGCGAGTGTCTGCCCTATCTGGGGATTTGGACTGCATTCTTAATTGCCCCATTGCCACCCTGGGATTCATTTCCGTTCTTTGGATCCTCCATGAATCCAACGACCTTGTTGGCCCTTCGGTGAAGTTTGATCATGAGAAATATCGGTACTTGGCATCCACCGGACAACTTCTCATTAAGGTCAGAATACTTTATTTCATTATAAACTTAAATCTTCACCTTCTGTTAAGCCTTTGGTGGCAGGGTTGGGCAATCCCGGGATTAAAATTCGGGGTTTATTAATTAGATTGGGATCAAATGTAATCCCTAATCCAAATCCACGATTTTGCCAAAAATAAAAATTGCTGATCCCTAATCCAAAATTTATTAGATTAATTTAATCTAAATAATCCATATCCATACAAAATACGAGATTGCTCATATTATTTATTTTCTAATGCTGAATGCATGGATTTTAATCTGGAGTTAATTAACCAGATTAGGGCTAGTTTAATCCATAATGCAGCTATCTTAGAACCTTGGGATTGTACAACCCTGACTGATAGTTGGGCACTGGCACTGGTGTCTAGCCTCCACATTAAAAATGTCTGGCCACCTATGCTATTTACTGAGTCAGCCGGGCTACGACTGTACTGTGTCACATCAGAGTTCACCAGAAAAGTAATTAGGGGTCGGTAGTAAGTACGTGACTTATTTAGTGATTAGGATTCTAATCACTCGAACAAACTACAGGCTGGCTATAAGCTGTTTCTCGGAATTAGTGTTTGGTTGAATGTTTTAAAACAGGTTTTAAACCAAAATTGTAATAATCCTTACAGAAAATTCTGAATTCTACATATTCTCGATTTCAGTACATTTTAATAGAAAACTCTTCAGGAAAATCATTTTGATTTATGTAATTTCTATCGTTTAATTGGGAATATTCGCAAGTGGGACAATATTTATTAGCCCTAGCTCAGCCTAGCTGTCCCACATATTCGGCGTCGAGTGTTACTGTTCCCAGTCTTTGCCAAAAGGGGATTGTCCCCTCTTGGCTAAACATTCCTCCAGATTTGGACTTTCCAGGCTAAAAAAGCCGAAACTGTGTACGTATAGAGTTACGTAGGGTGTGAAACTATTGATCCTCACGATTTCAGCAGAAACAAGTTCACTGAGGAAGAAAACATCACTACGGCTCCCTGCTAAGTGATTTAGGATCCCAAGCCCCTTTCCTCTCTTGCCAAACTAATACTTCAACATCCCTTGGATTCCATGACCACTCCGTACTTCCAAACTTCAAAGGGATATTTCATGAACTTCGCACTTTTCCCAAAAATCTAGACTAAAATAATGAATTTGGTAAGAGGTTTCAAGGTTATTCAATTCAGGACAGTTTCGTACTTCGTGTTTGTCCCCACCCCATAGGAAATGGATGAAAGTTGTGCTGAATAAAAGAAGTCAATTTTATCCTTTCCGAAGTTCATAAAATATCCATTTGACCTAACAAGTCCATTTCATCAGTAGCCAAATAGCTCGGGAAGGAAGGCGGAAGGGAGTTATAAACATATAAATGAACTTCCAACCGAATCATCTTCTGTACTTTTACTACAGAATCCAATCATAATAATAATAAGTACATACTGACCTGACCCTAACTGAAAAGCCACCGTGACAGAGGAAATTCTTAATTCTTCCTTAACTTCACTACATCAGGAGGGATACAGTCAGATTCCACGTAAACATTATTACAGTAAACATGAAATCCAGAAACGTCACAAACAGTTAGTAATATTTTACTTAAAATCAAGTACAATAGCAAAACTTATGAAAAGGGCTGAAGCTATTCAATCCTCGTGATAGATACAACTACAACCACATCCGAATGATTCAGTTCGTTCAAATCGGTTAAGCAGGAATGGATTAAATAGGAAATCTCATAAAAAGTGCCTTATTTACTTTAAATATTTGGAAAAACATTCAGAGGAGTCCAGGGAACATCATCCTTTTCATAATAATCCCTACAATAATGTCAAGATCAGTGTGTGAGGCCCTCCACATTTACAGAGAATATTGACATCTACTACAAAAATAAGCTTTACTGGACGGTTGGATAGTCACGTACACTTAAAGAGTAATATTTATTCCTCAAACTTTGTCATGAAAGTGTCAACTTTTAATGAATGTTCAGTGAGTGCATGTTAAGAAGAGGATTGTCACACATGGCATCGTCCTTGAGTAATCTTTACAATATATTATTAGAGCGCTTTGCAAAACAAGGGTAGATTTCAGTTGAAAAGTCGAAGCAGTCCTTAAGGACATTCAAATTACACGTCTTTTACTCGATTTCGAGAAGTACTCTTTAACCCCTCTGACAAAGTGATTAGTAATGCCCATGCAATTTGAGGATAAAGGTTAAATGTGGGACATTTGTCCAAAATTAAAATTTCGTTGTAAATGGATAGATAGTTTATTAACTTGATCGATGTGGCCATTAGTCTATACAATCATCCCCACATGAATGTTCATGTGGGTTATACGTAGATATTATCATAACAGTCTTGATTTAACTACACATAATAATTAATTATTCTAAGACTATTTCTCTTGTTTTTATTGCATGTTTTATATACAAGTGGATATTTTTTGTTTTTGCCAAATTTAAATCACATCAAAATTCTAAATAAGAATTTGGTACAGTTGGGTGCAAAAAGTCTCCCACGAATTTTTGCCTAATCAATTTATATCTTGGACAAGCGAACATAAGATTGTACAAGTTTTCATTTTCATGTTGGTTGCAACATTTACAAATTCGTTCAATTGAGTCATCGTAGAAGTTTTGTAAGGTTTGTAGTTTAATTGTATTGTGACCGTCGGAAATTTGTGATACATTTGCTCTTAATTGTACAATTAACTTAATTACATTCCAATTTATCTGATAGATTAAGAAATCTTCACGCTTCATATTAGTTTTGACGTCTTTGTAAAAGGTCATTGACTTACTGGCTTGCGTTTGAATAATATCGTTACTAATGGATTTTTCGTATATAGTTATTATACATTTACTAATCTCTATGCATTTCTCAGTGACTTTTTTATAAGGTCTTCTGATTCGGATACATTATTTTATACTAGCGGGCCTACGTGCCCATGCCGGGCCTCGCAGGTAGACTTAGTCGCTGATACCATCTAAAGTGTAACCGGGTGCTTTAGAAAATACGGATACATCTCCAAGTTCCTGGTAGGTAACATATAAATCTGTAAATTGGGAAATTATACCTCAAGTCGGTCATATTCCGCAACGTTAGCGGCCGAAGGCCATGTACAGACGCTACATGAGATTTCGGTCTCACGACCTGTGGGCCTGCGACATGTGGGCCAGCGACCTGTGGGCCCGGACACCTGGGCCAGCGACCTATGGG
>JAQFZA010000966.1:0-11665 GCA_034695115.1 Desoria olivacea
CCGTACGCATTTGACATGTAGGTTGATGAAGCTGCCGAAAACCGCAGGAGGATCCCCTGAAATGGAAAAATGCATGGCGTTTTGTTTATAATGTCTTTGACAGAGGTCACAAACTGAGACATATCCTTTAAAGCCACACTGATTTCATTATCAAAGAAAGTCACGTTAGCATGGGCCTCTCCATGAGCCCAGGGACATTGTAACGATCCATAGTCAGGAGTGTCGATACACGTTGGAGCAAACATCTTATCATAGTAACCAACAGCTGGATTCTGAAACACTCCGTTTTCATGGTAAATTGGGACGAAGCCCGGGGTAGGTTTCACCAGGGTCTGTTCCGTGTATTTCTGAATGATGTTTAAGGACGAGTAGCCCAAGGACGAAACCGCTGGACACGGGCTTTGGGTCAAGGTACTAAATGCTTCACCGGCCTGGCCTGCTAGGAGATTGAAGCTTGTTGAAGTGGATGGGACATGGTCATTTGTCGAAGCATCCCCAGGAGTATCGACATCGACAAAAGTCCAGTTTGCTACAACTACTTGGCCATATGTTGGGAACCAGTAGAGAGAAATTTGATCAACTTCCTTGGCCCATGTTTGTGCCCTCCCATCCGTCAGGACGGCGTCACTGATGATGTAATTGTGAGCCAGGGTCTTGTAAAGGGGCTGGGTGACCAGAGTTATTCGGACCAAAATACCCAGGAGGCCTAAATGAATCCTGAATGAACGAAGCTCCGCTTCGTCTGTTATGTTTTGGACAATACCTCGCCCATCAACAATTGTTAGGCCGACGACTTGCGACGATATTGAGGAGGTATACTTGATCGACGACCCATGAGCCCCGGTTCCAATGCTACCTCCTATAGTGATATTCCCATAAGCTGGTGTTGTTCTGAAAGCCCGATTGTTCTGACGAAGAAACTCCGTCGCATCATGAAGAGACACTCCTGCTCCAAATGTTACCGTTTCGTCAGGATTGATTTCAAAGAATTGGAGACCACGAGCATCAATCGGGATACCCTCGGTACAGATTATGTCCGTTTGGGAATGTCGAGCTCCAAAGGCCTTGACGGTAAGACGGTTAGTTATAGCCTCTTGAACTATGGCCACGACGTCCGGTATAGAAGTTGGGTATCGGAAGTAGTGAGAAGGATTGCAATAGGGATTTGGACGGTAGGAACTGTACTGCTTGGGTGGACTGGAATTTAAAGATATGTACTTGTAAACCTTTAAATTCAATTGTTGATTTCGTCTTTAATGCAATTCGAAACATTTTGCCTTTCAAGATCTCCATAATTTCTACATTTCCTCCAGTGCTATAAACTAATTAAACTGCTTAAAATGCATTTAAGTTACCACTTTAAATTCAGAATTGACTATATACCTTTCTTCACTGCAGATTGAGTGGCATTGTATCGATAACAACACCCAAAGTGTTAAGAGATTCTTTGTGACGAGGTGGGTCATTCTGCTGGAATTAGATTTGAATTTTAAGCACTGAACTGTCCTGTCAAAACCTCTTAGAACAAACCCAGTCAGTTTGTCAGTCCAAACTGTCAATTCAGCAAACAAAAATGTTGATACTGAAAACCTGGAAAATGGACCAGTCTCTCTATACTCCCAACTGAAAATGTGGTTTGGTACATGATGCTACAAAAGTATAATGCTACACATACACATTTGATAACTGTTACAAAGCTGAAAATATTGAGAAGAAATAGTAAAACATTTGAAGTTACAGCCGTTATTCCGATGTGTAACCCAAACCCTTTCGTTTTATGCATACATTCTGACATTCTGTACAATTTTTCTACAAATGTAGACAATAGACCATTGTCGATTTGAGTTTTAAAGTACATATCAGTACCTAAGTATTAAAAAGAAGGAAATGAAAGTTAAGCTAAGAATAAAAAAATCACTCTCCCCTTTCTACCTGGACTTTTTTTATAAATAGATCCTTAAAGGGGTTTGAATATGTTCTACTTTTACCAATACTTGTATTCCTCTTTTAAATTGTACTTTATAGTAATTCGTATGAAAGTTGAGCTTTAAATCCTTCCAATTTATCTTCAACCTCCAAAAACCTGTTAAGAATATATAGTCCAAAAACAAGTACCTACTTTTATTGCCACCACCAATTCCGTTTCTTGTTACATTGTATATGCTCGCATTCAGGCAGGCCATATTATAATGAGATTGATTGATTGACTTTATAACTAGTACCAGGTAACATTTAAATAACTAAACGTAGCACACAAGCATAGATTTTAGGAGTTAACAATTATACTTTTAACTTAACTAGCTTATACTACTATACAAGATTATACTTTTAACTTAACTAGTTTAAAACTACTCCATCAGAAACTAAAACAATGTCCTTAAAAAATACGCAACCAAAGATAGTGCCCTTTTCACTAAACTCGTCATTCATAACTCTAATTAGTTGTGGAATCGCGGATTTTTTGTTATTATTGTCATTTGCCATTGTCATGTCAAGATGAGATACAGATCCAATAATTAAGTCGTAGGTACTAAAAAAATTAATTAAAATAAATTAAATAATTTCGGTAATTAAAAACAGTTAACAATTAAAAGTTGAAAAAACGTTGTAACATGTTAAAAAAGTTACTAAAATTAAAAAAAAAAAACACCCTTTACGCAGCGGACATGGCATTTATGATGAACAAACATTTAGAAGCATGTTAATTTAAGTTGTCCAGTCCATAATATTGTGTGTATGTATCTGTGATGGTGACAATGATAACACAAGCAAACGAGGGATAACATAAATGATATGTATAAGGCACGGCATCATCGTGTTTTTTCTACATTATACATGAGCCAATAAATAATGTTACAACTTCTAAAGAAAATGGAACTTTATTCTTGAAAAAAGTTATTATTTATCATTAGCATTCAAATTCAATAGTTCGCCTTAGGAAAATAAAGTCAAATCAGCAAAATAACAAATTCATGTATAAAACAAGACGTTAAAAAAGAAACCAATCTGATTGAAATAAAAGTTGAAATCATCTGTATGAATTATGGAACATAGCCAGGAAATTCAGTTGTCATCAGTCACTCGAGTATACGACATGAAATGTAACACTGGGTCCAGTAGTAAACTTCATTTCAAAGCAGTCAATCGTATTGCCCAGTAGACGCTCTCCCAAGTAGCCTCGTGGGTAGCCCCTCCACTTAACATTTTGAACAATGATAGTGTCCTCCGATGTCAGTACCGGTTTCCAGAGGGTGAAGGGCTTGCTCTTCTCAGTGAAATCCGCTGCGGTAGGGTCCATTCCAGAAAGAGGTTGGTTCCCCTTGTCCCAAGCCAGTCGCACCCAAGGGATTCCCCAATGTTTATCAACGAATCGGAAGATGACATCCAGAGGCTCCTCTGCATTCGGGTTCTTATCCGGCCCTTCATCTACAAATTCAGCGGACACCGAGGTGTCCCCAAACTTTCCTTTATTCTGTTCATGGAATACATAGTCCTCATACGGGTCGTCATATCGGAAACATCGGAATTTGTATCCATTAGGCAGCATGTAAAAGGTCCCTTCAAATACGATGACCCGCAGGGGCTGTGGCAGCTTTCGAATTATGGCACTGATGTGACCATTCTTCGACTTCAGCTTCTGCTCGGTCCCCCGGGTTTGGAGGGCTATCCGGAGGATGCAGTCCGAACCTGCCTCCCCATTCCGGTAAATATGTTCGTTTTTAATGACTTCGTCCAGGAGGAGTTCCAAAGCTTGTGCTTTGGTTTCCAATTTGGCTTCAGAGAATAGTTTGATGAATTGTATGATGACGTCGCATTGCCGGAAGTCATTGTTGTAGCCTTCGATGATGATTCGAGGGATGACCAGTGGGGGGTAGATCAGGGCTTCTACAAGTGACCCGGCGTAGTTGACCTCTTTTCTTAGTAGGGCCTCTCGAATGTGGATACTTTGTGCAGTGTCATGGTATGCTTCCAGTGTCTTTATCCGGCTGGACATTTCCTCTTCTAAAGTGTCAGTCCTTTTCAACATTTCTTCAACGGCTTTCCTCAACTTTTGTGCGGTAGCGGAGGAAGTTTGGTCAAGACGCTTGAATAAGTCTTCAAGTTTCTCGTTGATGTCTTCCACTTTTTTGTGAAGAGCTTCAATTTCAGTTGGAGTGTACTTGGACTTGAATTCCTCTTCAAGGGAGATGAGTTTTAAGCGTAGGGCGTCAATTTCTGCCTGCAGTTGATCCAATGCGGCACTGCAATTCATAGTTTAAAATATATTTATTCAAAAAAAAATTTGACTGACGGACTTAACACATTTGGTATACATTTCTTAGGAGCGGTACTTACTCTCCGAGTGCAGGGGGTTTCATGGGACGGTTCAAAGGGGCCCTTGAATAGCCACCGAGAGGAGGGAGACTGGCGGTAGAATTTTGACCCGACAAGGGGGACACTAGAACCGCTAGGGTCATTGCGAGAACTAACTGGGGCCACATGTTGCGGTCCTCAGATGGAAATAATTTGATTGTTGAATTTGGGTTGAACTTGTCCACACGAAGTTGAAAGTTCGACTGATCACAATGACTGATGACTAGCTTGATGACTTGAAGAAGAGACTGAATATCTGGGTCAAGTCCATGGTGGTTGGGCAAAGGTTGGGATGTAGGCATTCGGTACGAATTTATATACAAAAAGCCATAATCCGAAGTCTATACTCTCTATCCTGTTTGGTAAGGATGTTAATTGTGGTTGGTGTGTCTATCGGCTATCTGCCACTACAAGGACGTTTTTATTTATTGGGGTTGGAGCTTGGACAGAAACCAAGTTCAAGGTTTTTTCTTGGTTAAGTGTGTCAATTCACTATAGTTTCCTTTGAATTTCTGAACAATCTGACCCTTATAGTCCAGAACCTCTAGCAGGATGGAATATAATAAAAACATGTATACTATACTATAGGAAGTCAAATGGAAGGTCAAACCTTTTGAGAATAATAGATCTAATCTAATCTTACATTGGGGAAAGTTTGCTGACCCACCAGTCAAACTTAATGAACCTTAACCAACCCACCAATTACTACAAATCCCTTCAGAAAAACCAAAAGGTACATACCAACCTAACCAACTGCAAACCTGATTTCAGTCATTATAAACTCCGTAATTTTAACTGATACTATAGCTTCAGAGTTGTAGACTAATTTTATTGGAGATTTGTTGAGTAACCTTTACTTAATTAGATTTCAACCCACTTTGGGCTCCGTGTGAAATCTTATCAGAAATGTTTCACGTTTTAAGGCTCCGATTGAAATTATGAATATGTCTAAGCATAATTGCCTCGAATTTTAAATACAAAATTAGTCAAAGATTATAAAATGTCCTCATTGCATATATGTACCAGTTTGGTAAACACGTAATTATGCATTGTTATTCCAAATAAAGCAAAAGCGTTATGTAGATCTGTCAACCGATTTATCAGATTCACATTTGCACTGCAAAGTTTAGGTGATTTTTCATAGTAGAACATTTGTAGGATATGTTGGTGGGAGAGCTATACATACTCGTTCATACAAAAAATATTATGTATCGCCATCGACCAGACGACCAGAGCAAGTCCAACATTTATTCAAGTAAAAATGTAGACAAAATTAATTCTTGTTGGATTTCAGACCACGGAAATGGTAGAATCAGATTGTGTACACACAAATAGCGTAAAATCACGACGACAATTAAATTACCATGCGTCCTGACAGGACGAAATAAAGTAACATTTATAATAAATCATAAAAAACAATATCTTAAAGTCCATACCTAATCGCCAATTCATTTTTTGAGTTTCAAAGTACACCATGTATACCAATTCTATTTTCAAAATGTGCCTATTCTAAAATCTAAGCAGCAGTCTTCTACTGCTTTCCTTCCTTCTTTCGTCGTTCAATATCCACATCGGCTTCCCCAAGAACAACTTGTAATTCCAGGAAGCACTGAAATAAAACCAATTGAATTTGTATTTTTATCACTCTCACTTAGTTACAACTGCGGTCTAGAATTACAACTGCATGCATTCAGGACACAAATAAAATGTGTTTCATAATATTCAAAACTCATAAGCAAAAATTCCGTAACAGATGCGCCTTATTACCTTAATACACCACTCATGATCATCAAGAATGCACTCGACAACATTGTCAACATCTAGATGCTCATCTTCATCTAATTCACAGTAGCTATCCTCTATTCGAACTCTTAACGCTCGATACATTGCCCACTTGTAGTTCACCAACTTGTCAATCGTCTTAAAATATCCAACGCACGTCCCGCAAAAGTACAACTTCTAGGAAATTAAATCACAGTATTATTACAATCAATTTAATAATAAGAACGGAAGTCTATACGGATTTCATGTATTACCTCCTGTGGAGGAAATTCTCCAGGTAGGTCTTCAAAAGAAAACTGATCATAAGGCTTCCCAATAAACTCCGTCTTATATGTGGCTTTCCGTGCTCCTGTAGAGCATGCCATACAACTCCGATCCGACTCTTTATTTTTCGACCATTTGATTATGGGATAGGTGTAAAAAGGAGAGATTAGTCCGGATGTTGACCAACTGTCGACGGCGATTGACTTTGCCCGATCATTGATGGTCGACTCCATCACATCCCATGAGGTTTTATAATATTCATCGCCTGAACCACATTAAATGACACTAATTTAGTAAGCAAACTGATTCCTGAAAACATTTGATTTCTTTAAAAATACCAACATTGATCGGAATCTGCAGATACTCTAGCTTTTATGTATCCTGCTGGATATATACAGATCTCGTAAGCTATTGCTTGAATGAAGACTTTAAAGTTAGAATAAAGTTCCTTGGTTCCTTGCATCCTCAGCAATTGTCTATTTGAAGACAAAATATCATTATCAATATCATAAACAAGCTTATAACTAAATAATCAATGTTACAAAAGCTTAATGGTAGAATGTTTGAAACTCAAGGGTAATTATTATACTAAAATAGCTTACGGCAGAATTCGATCGATTTTAAAATATTGAAAAATTTGAAATTTGTCAGTATCAATAAGCTTGACTGTGTATATTGGATGATATTTCTGATAAAATTCTGCGTTCTTCGCTTCTGGCGTGCGATACTGCAAAAACATTACATTTTCATATTCAATTTCATTTTGAATTTATCTATTAAATCATATACGAAGTTAACAGTAACACGTCTTACGCTTCCCGTTGCTTTATGTATTACTCTTCCATTCAAATTTATCGGAATATACTTCTGCAAGGCCAGCATATTACCGTCCAATATTCTCCAAATAATAGCATCCACAGGAACTTTATTGTAGTGTTCCGATTCAATCACAAATGAGTGATTCTAAAGACAAAAACGAACAGTTATACAAAAATACTACAACATCTAAAACTAAAATGATTCATACTGAGGGAAAAGGACTTAAGCTGTAATACCTTGTACAGTTCCACTTGTTCTTCTTCGCTTGGGTACCATTTCTTAGCTGATTTCCTAGGTTTTTTATTTCCACATGGGGATGACTTGGGGGCTTCCTGTTTGCAGCTCGTAGATGCTACTGGTAGACTAGTCTCGAGCTTCGAAGGGACTGTTCCAGGAGTTATTACGAAGGGCAGGGCAGCCTTCGGTTGTGAGGAGCACTCGGGTTGTTGAACCGTCAGATTTTGATAGTTTTGTGGTTCTTTTTTGGGTAGACCAGAAGCAGAACTCCGTTTACCACGGATTGAAGTTCTTAAAGACTTTCTTGAATGCAGAAAAGGAATTTCTCTGGGCGCTTGTGCGATAGGCAACGTTGACTTAGGTTTTCGTTTTGGGAAGCCTATGATTTTCTGAACTTTAGATTTGATCGGCTTACGATCCTTTTTAGCTTCTTTTTTCTTTTCATTAGTTAAAGACATCGGAACATTCGGAACTTGGGTTTTCTCATCTACTGCATTCAAATATTGTTCTTCGCAAGGAAAGCATGCCGATTCAAAAGTTGCGTGAGTTATTATGGCAGAGTTTGGTTCTGAAGAAGGCAACTCCAAAGCTTTAGTTTCGGAGTTACTCGGCTCCCCATCGTGTTTGAATTCTACGTTCAGCAGATTGTCAACAACATCGTTTCCTTCCATTTCAGCTTCCAGAAAATGTCCTTGAGCAGAGAAAAAATTGCCTTCAGTTTCAGTTTGAATTGATTCTTTTTTTGGTAAACCAGAAGCAGAACTCCGTTTACCACGGATTGAAGTTCTTAAAGACGTTCTTGAATGCAGAAAAGGAATTTCTCTGGGCGCTTGTACGACAGGCAACGTTGACTTAGGTTTTCGTTTTGGGAAACCTTTGATTTTCTGAACTTTAGATTTGATCGGCTTACGATCCTTTTTAGCTTCTTTTTTCTTTTCATTAGTTAAAGACATCGGAACTTGGGTTTTCTCATCTACTGCATTCAAATATCGTTCTTCACAAGGAAAGCATGTAGGTTCAACAGTTGCGTGAGTAATTATCGCAGAGTTTGGTTCTGAAGAAGGCAACGCCAAATCCATCGTTTCGTAGTTGCTCGGCTCCTCTCCATTGTGTTTGAATTCTACATTCAGCAGATTGTTAACAAAATCGTTTCCTTCCATTTTAGCTTCCAAAAAATGTCCTTGAGCAGAGGAAGAAGTACCTCCAGCTTCAGTTTGAATTGATTCAATCGAATCGAGATATGGATTAGTTTCATTAGTTAACATCGGAACTTGGGTTTTCTCATCTACTGCATTCAAATATCGTTCTTCACAAGGAAAGCATGCAGGTTCAACAGTTGCGTGAGTAATTATCGCAGAGTTTGGTTCAGAAGAAGGCAACTCCAAATCCATCGTTTCGGAGTTGCTCGGCTCTCCATCGTGTTTGAATTCTACATTCAGCAGATTGTCAACAAAATCGTTTCCTTCCATTTCTGCTTCCAAAAAATGTCCTTGAGCAGAGGAAGAAGTACCTCCAGCTTCAGTTTGAATTGATTCAATCGAATCGAGATATGGATTAGTTTCATTAGTTAACATCAGAACTTGGGTTTTCTCATCTACTGCATTCAAATATCGTTCTTCACAAGGAAAGCATGTAGGTTCAACAGTTGCGTGAGTAATTATCGCAGAATTTGGTTCTGAAGAAGGCAACGCCAAATCCTTCGTTTCGGAGTTGCTCGGCTCCCCATCGTGTTTGAATTCTGCATTCAGCAGATTGTCAACAAAATCGTTTCCTTCCATTTCAGCTTCCAAAAAATGTCCTTGAGCAGAGGAAGAAGTACCTTCAGCTTCAGTTTGAATTGATTCAATCGACTCGAGATATGGATTAGTTTCATTAGCTAACATCGGAACTTGGGTTTTCTCATCTACTGCATTCAAATATCGTTCTTCACAAGGAAAGCATGTAGGTTCAACAGTTGCGTGAGTAATTATCGCAGAATTTGGTTCTGAAGAAGGCAACGCCAAATCCTTCGTTTCGGAGTTGCTCGGCTCCCCATCGTGTTTGAATTCTACATTCAGCAGATTGTCAACAAAATCGTTTCCTTCCATTTCAGCTTCCAAAAACTGTCCTTGAGCAGAGGAAGAAGTACCTCCAGCTTCAGTTTGAATTGATTCAATCGACTCGAGATATGGATTAATTCCTGATTCATGACCGTTACTGCAGTCCTCTGCGATATTACGCCTCGGATCTGAATGAGGAGTTATCCCATTGCTTGCTTCCAGCGTATTGTATGTGATAATAGTCAACCCTGAATCCAAAACAATATTAGATGCCTCTCCCGTTGTTTTCAACCATTTCTGAACCTCATCTAACTGGTTTTCCTGTCGTCGATCGGGACCTTTGGGTAGCATGCTATCAAATGCTGCGGTATTAATTGTGGAAGCTACTGCATTTGTTTGTCGAGAAACCATATGGGCTAACGCCGTTTCAATACCCACTTGTGACGCCGCAGAGAGGCTGAAATCCTCATCGCTACGCTGTTGCATATTTGTCAAGACGTTTGACATCATAAATGGCTCGTCAGCTGCTGCCGAATCGTATCGAATTTCAATTCGCTGTCCCTCTGGTCGACAAAATCCATCTGTTAACTTGGGTTCAACTCCCAGGAAGGACGTAAATCTTGAATTAGCTTCTTCAACAGAACCCCGCCCACCTGGTTTGCATATGTGGTCTCGAAGTGCCTATTGTATAAAACACACCGTTTATTTCATTAACAATATTGAATATAGAGGAGAATTTGTGAGAGCTAAAAGCTGTTAACGGCAGACCTTAATCGTATCTTCAAATCTTTCCTCGACTTTTGCACCAAGATCGACTCCGTCCTTGGGTTTATGTGCTCCAAAACCAGTAAACCACTTTCTCCTGGAGGCATCAACCGGCTCCGTGACTTTAATCGTAAAACACACGAAGTCGTGTTCACGTTTTAAACGCTTCAACCTTAGTTCGTCTGTCTTTGAATCCAGATTAAAGGTTACTTCAGTCTGGAAACATCTCCCACCCACCACATCCGATCCTGACGAAGATGGCAAAGGTTCAGCAACCCATTGTTCAATTTGATTTCCTATTCCTTGTAATGGATTATCCAGTATAAAACTAACAGGGAGGACCACAGGAGTACTCTGGAAACAACTCACAACAGGAATAGGCTGAGCTGGCTGAGGAGGATAAACATGTTCCAAAGAAGAAGTCACATTAAACGCTGTCCCCTGCATTCGGTCCTCCTCAGAAACATCAGCTATCAGTCAATCCAAGAGTAACCAATATTAATTAATTAATTACACGAGTAAACAAATACCAATCCAATCCACGATTCCCAATCAATGCACAATACAATGCAATGCAATGTCAATTTTGAGTCACATGAAATTAAACTCCATACTTACGGTTAGTGCTCATCGTCTTTCTAATACTTTCCAAGTAATTACCGTCCGGAGTGTACCCCTCACCACCAGTCACCTCTATCAGTCTATGAGGTTCAGGATTGACCTCCTCGCCTTTTTCGTCCATTCTATAATTTTAACAGCAGTTCAAGTTCAGTATTAGTATTAAGTAGGTAACTCAATATAAGTATCTATTCACACTTTAATCAAATCCACATTTAATTGATTTAATCTACAATTCAATTATCAAAGAACCCATTACCTGAATCCAACCACACCCCCCGATGACTTTGGACTTGACTCAAGGCTCAAGTCAGACCTGAAGTGTGAAGTGGGAAGAAGTGAAATCAGCACAGAAGTTCAGGGTTCAGACTTCAGAGTTCAGACTTGATCACAATCACAATCGAATGCCAATTGCCACGCCACCACCACCAGTCACCCACCACGTCTCTTCTTATTTGAAGTTCCACGCCGAGCCCGACGACATCAAAAACCCCGCACGCACCTGCGGTTTGCCGATGCCGATTCACGATTGATAAGATTGGCTGCTTCCATCGTTCCTCCATCTACAATCTGGATGAGGCCGAAATCCCTGTCGCCTGTCGCAGCTTTTAGTTTTAATAAGTCCCAAGAATCCATCCATACAAATGCATGCATACTTCCCTTGTGTAATTCCCTTGTGATTTTGTGATAATGTTGCATGTTGGTGTGGACCATGCATGTAACCACTCACTCGGAGTGGAGTGAAAAAGAGTGGAGTAGGAGTGAGTTGAGAGCTTTTTTAATGTAAA